>VWYI01049439.1:0-89747 GCA_013399455.1 Anthoscopus minutus | reverse complement strand
GTGGAGAGGTGGTGGCGCCCCCCCCCCCCCCCCCCCGTGGTGTCCTTCTCCTGCCACGTGCAGCTGGAGCTGCTCCCATGATTTTGGCCTTTACTCACTGCATGCTGTTAGGGCCACTGCAAACTTCCCACCGCCTCGCTGGCTCTGAGGGGAATTTTAATGTACATCCAAGGAAGCGAGCTGCAGACTCCTGGGCTGTTCAAAGCCTGGCAGGCTCTCCTGGCGCTCAGAGAGGCATCACAAGGGCTCCTGTTGAGGGGGCTTATCTGCCTCCCCAGTGCAGGAGGAGGGGTCACAGAGGGTCTAATCAGGACAAAGTGGCTGAGACAACCCAACTTGATCCCCCAGCTTGTCTGATTACAGCAGGGAGATCCTAAAAACAACAATATTTTACCTCCTATAGCTGTAAAATCTGTCACTGAGTGAAGCCAGGGCTCTTCAGGAGCCTGTGCCATCGTGCTCTGGCACGATGGGACCTGTCTGTGACCCCCAGCCCGCGCATGCAGACCGCAGAGGCCTCAGCGAGCATCCCAGGTTGCCTTACCCAGGGGAAATGTTCACGCGCTTTGCAGGCAGCTTAACAGCATGAGACAGATTTTGTTTTCCCCTTGGAGGTAGCTGGGCTCCCCGGGCTGCAGCTGTCTGCTCAAGACACCCATCCCAGTGCCAGCTCCAGGCCTGATCCGGATCCTGTGTCCCTTACCAGTATCCTGATTGCAGCAAGAGTGCTACTGCCTGAGGAAAGGAGGTGGAAATAAACAGTTCTGCTTTCTGGGTTTTTCTCTTCATAAAGCCTGTAGCATCCTCTGTCTCACTGCAGGGATTACCCAGAGGCTTTGCATCTCAGAGGTGGGTCAGTGTTGAACGAGCACACGGATCCCTTGAGCCTTTCTGGCTGAAATACTGCTGGGTGAATAAATATGCACGTGCCTAGATGTAGTCAAACCCTGACTGATGCTAAAGGATAATCCCCAGTGGCAGAAGCACCTAGGACCAGACCAGTACATTTCTGTGACTCGATGTCACTTACCAACCTGCCAAAATATATGAACTTACCATTCGCAGGGTCCACCCGGGGCTGCAAAGGAAACGGGAACGTTTCTGTTAATGAAAAAAAGTCCATGCTGCTTCGGATAATGTATGGAAACAATAAATATAACTGTAGAACAGAGGGGAAAAAGGAAAAACAAAACAAAACAAAACAAGCAGCAGCTGTGGACTGAGAAAGTGGTGGTGAGGAGGATGTGTTGAGTTTCCCTGTGGGTTTCCGCCACGCTTGATGCCTGTGAGAGCAAAGGGTGGAAATGGCACGGCAGCAAGCAGTGAGCAGTTCAGCTGTCCACACACCTGCATCATCTGCTGGCTCTCTAAAAACGAGTTTGTACTTTCCTCAGTCTGAACCTCAAGCCTGTAATGCCAGCTTCTAGCTAAGTGTTTTGGGTGCTTTGTAAATTGTTGTTAAGCAGCCGTGCCTGCATGCTTGTGGAGGATTGTCTTCGAAGTGCAGGTTGGGGATGGGGTTTAGCAGTGGGCTTGGCAGTGTTCGGTTGGACTTGATGATCTGAGAGGGCTTTTCCAACCCACATGATACTATTGTTGTATTCTATGGTACTAAATGATTCTGTGAGGCCGTGGCATCAAGGAGGTGATTCTGCTCCTCTCTGTCACACTCGGGTGAGAGCTGCCTCCAGCCTCGGGGTCCCCCGCACAGGAAGGATAGGGACTTGTTGGACCCAGTCCAGAGAAGGCCAACAATATTACCAGAGGGATAGAACACCTCTGCTATGAGTAAAGGCTGAGAGAATTGAGATTGTTCAGCCTGGAAATGAGAAGGTTTCAGAACGATCTCACTGAGACCTCATTCCCTTCCAGTATCTGAAGAGAACCTACAGGAAACATGGAGCATGAGCCTGGTGTGACAGGACAAGTAGGAATGGCTTCAGATTGAAAGAGAGTAGGTTAAATTTGATATTAGGAAGAAATTTTTCCTGTGCAGGTGGGGAGGCCCTGACACAGGTTGTCCAGAGAATCTGTGGGAACCCCATTCCTGGCAATTTCCAAGGCCAGGTTGGACGGGGCTTGGAGCAGCCTGGGATAGTGGAAGGTGCCCTTGCCCATGGCAGGAGATTGGAACTAGATGGCATTCAAAGACCTCTTCCTACCCAAACCGTTCCATGATTGTGTAATTGCAGAGCTGAGTATCTGTGGGGAGTGCTGCAGGCTGTAGAGGCCCAGAGCAGTGGGATGTCACACAGACCCAGCTCTGTAGCTGGTTTTCAGCACCACAGTGTGAAGCTGCAGCATCCATCACAGCAGCAGAGGAGAGCCAGGCCAGCCAGGGCAGCCACTGACCCACACTCATGTTCTGACAGGGGCAGGAATCACCCAAGTATTGATTCTCCACCCATTGATCCCTGGTGCTCAACTTGGCTTTAGGAGGTGATTGAAGAAGGTGAAGGGGACTGGAAGCAGCAACCAGCAGAGCATCACACAAGGCAGGGAGATGTTGCTGGTGATCACCCAAAGAAATCCCTGGTCACATAGTCCTACATCATCACAAAGTGTCACAGTCTCTTTTGGGTCACACTTGTCCTCAGTTATGCCAGAGAACCACGCAGCTCTCTTTCCCACCCCACAGATAGTCTGGCTTGCCCAAGACATGATTCATTTCTCCAGAAGATCCTGCCTCTGCCTGCATGTGTTATCACAAACTCTGAGGCTTGTGAGGCACCTTTTAGTCCTGGAGGATCTAGATTCAGGCATTAACTATCTTTGTGGCTTGGCTGAGTGTAAGGCAAAAAGGGTTGCCCAAGCTGGGAGCTTAGGTGGCTGTGTGGGCATCTGGGGGCATTTTGAGGAAATCTGGCCTCCACCTGTGAAAGGAAAACTGCCCAAAACTGGAGTAAGTACCCTGCTTTGCTGACACAGATGTGATGCATTGCTCATCTCAGAGCTGCTGATCTGATGCTGCTCTGAGCTGTCATCATCTGCTACAGCAACAGCATTTAAATGAAAGGAAGCACCATCAGGACAACAGAATGTTTTTTGGCTGGTGGATAGCCTGACAGTGATCCCAGGGAAATCAGTCCTCCACAACTCCAGACAGGAGCAACTGGAATTACCAAGGCACCAGGAGCACGTCAGTGAGCCTCACATAGGGGACTGGCCCTCTCATCCCAGCCAGCAGGCTGGGCACAACCACAGGTGTTTCCAGGCTGACTTTGGGGAAAAGTTTCTCTAGGACTGGTGAAGACTATTGCATCTGTGAACTTCCCTGAAAATCTTCCCTGGAGATATTAAAAAGCTGTACACAGTCCTGAGTAATTTCTAGGGACCCTGCCTGAGCAGGAGGATTGGACTAGGTAATCTCCAGAGGTCCTTGCAACCTTAATTCTGGGATTTTGTGACTGTCTCCTGGGCTGGAGAAGGCAAGTGTTTGGACATGGAGGATAAGCCATAAAAACATCCAAGATCTGGCTAATCTCTCTTCCTGAAAAATCAAAGTATTTTAGTGGGGGAGGAGAATCCTTGCATGGTATGAGGACCAAAACTTGAGTTCATTTAGTAGAAAGAAGGTCTCTGCCTTACTGATCCCAGAGAAACACTGCCTTCATGAAGGGACCACTGGGCAGGTGATGGGGAACAAGGATTGCAGAGGATGCAATTTGTGGCCCTGGAGCATGATAGGCATACTTTATATCCTCATTGTCTTTGCTGTAGAAATGTCCCCAAAGCTTGGCTAATGAAAATGTCAGCTCTGCCCTTGTACTGGGGAATGAAAACAAAAGCTGGTATGTGGCATCAGGACCCAGTTTTAGTCATGGATTAGTCTCTGTTGTGGCAGACATTGCCGTCCAGGCAAAAAGCAGATTAAATCCGTGAATCCAATTTTCTTCAAGTATCTTATAAGCAATGTTTATGCTTATTGGTTTCAATGCAAATGTGATCTAGGACCACACTCGTGGCTTGGAAAAGAGGGAGAAGACATGTAATCACAAAGTAATCACTAATAGATCTTCCGGCTCTCCACAATTCCCTAACAGGAGGGGGCAGCGACGCAGGGGTTGGGCTCTGCTCCCTGGGAGCAAGGGACAGGATGACAGAAAATGGCCTCAGCCTGTTCCAGGAGAGGTTTAGGTTGGGTATTGGGAAAAGTTTCTTCACAGAAAGTGTGGTCTGGCTTTGGAAGGGGCATGCAGGGAAGTGGTAGAGTCCCCACTTCTGGAAGTGTTCAATAGTTTTGTGGATGTGGCACCTGGGGCAAGGGCTGGTGGTGACCACGATGACTCTGGGTTACTGAGTTCACTGGTCTTAGAGGACTTTCACAACCTTAGCAATCCTGGCTCTCTGACAGTGCTAATGTGCGAACCTCTGCGGAATTCAAAGGGATGAGTGCCTGCTCTTGGTGTTGATTGTGGCGAGTTACCTGGACAAGGATGCTCAGCTCATGTTTGCAGGGTGACACTGTATTTACCTTGCATACATGAGACCAAAATGTGGACTTGGAAAGCAATCCCCACCAGGCCCCTTTGCATCTAGATGCAATGAGCAGGAGAGGGTAAACCCAGAAATAACTAACTTAAAACCATAATGTTCTGTTTTGAGCTGTTATTTTTTTGCCAGTGCTTTCTGGGGGTCACTGGCACATGCATAGTGAGGACCGGCTCTTTGTTTTGCAGACTGACTTGGTTATGCCAGCAGTGTGATTGGATAACTGCTAATAAGCATAGAATTGCTGAAGTATTCCCCAAAGTCTTTGCTTTGCTGTAAAAATCCTCATCAGCAATTGGATTAATTGAAGAGAATGAACAATGACTACGTAGGGTAATGTGTTATGTTAAGGCAAATTGATGGGTTTTATTTAATCATATGGTCTCAGTCACATCTTGATGGTGTTATTCTTGTGAAGAGAAATGCATCACTGCACCAGTAGGTACTAGCAAAAAATCCTGAAAAATGCTTTATTTACTTAATTAGTTCCTGAAGATAAGGCAAACTGACTTTGTACCAGAATGAGTTAGACTTTTGCTTTCAGATATCTTAGCTTTGCTTAACTTCTGGCACACACACCACAGATAAAGTTTGGGTGCTCTGGACCTTGGGAAAGTGTATGACCAAGTTCCTCTCAAGGACTGTTATTGAATAAGAAGAAAAATCCAAATCTAAAACATGACCAGCTGATCTGCCCACCTAGTACTCTCCAGTTTACCATGGCTCAGGCATCAAAGGCCCTCCAGACATCGAACTAAATCAGATTAAGAAGTTGCTGGCTGAGGTTACACCAGGCATCAAGAGACATGAGAGTCACAGGAGATGAGAGACAGGCTTTCTCTGCTTTACTTCTGTGCTGGAGAATGTGTCCCAGGAAATGTGGGGGAGTATCACTGAGTTTCACTGTCTTGTATCGCCCTAAGACATTTTTGTCTGAAACACAGCTGAGCTGCAGCCCGGTGGCACAGGTTGGTGTGTTGGTGTGTGCAGAGGGTTTGGCACTTTTACCTGCTCTCTCACCTTGTCCTCAGGCCCCATGTAGGCCTGGGGGTGCTCAATGGCTCGCCTGTGACCTGCTGCAGCAGTTCTCCACTGGGAGGACACATGGTCATCAGAAGTTGAGCAATTCACCACAAGCTCCCTGGCAAGTACCAAGCACACACAGCAGTCAAGAGGCCTCTCCTCATACTTTCCTTCAGCAATGGGCCAGGGAAGTGTAGGATCCCCATTTCATTACTCAGTCTTTACTTCTTTATGGTGAATTTGGGCCAGGCCTTCAGGTACAAATACAACCTGCAGGGGAACAGGGTGTATGAATGGCTCTTTGGCCTGGGTTTGCAGCTCTATCATTGAGGAACAGCAGGTCTGATCCCACCACCTCTGGTTTTAATTAATATCACGGTCAAATCATACTGTTATCTGACAGCAGGGGAAATTATCACCTCAAGAAGCACTGCTGTGGGTGGCACATATTGTGTAACCTGCTCCCTCTCAGAGGGGCACTGTGGAGGATTAGTTTGTAGTTAAGAGATGCCGTGTGTAATTATGAACAGTTTTGCAAACCATCCATTTCTGATAGGCCCTCTCCTGTTGTTTCTCCTGTTGGCATCTGAACTCCCTGAGCTGCTGTGATGGACTGGCCCTGCCTGCCAGGGAGATGTGAGCAGAAGGGATCTGAGCAAAGAAGGCATGATGTACATGCTTGTGCTTTGGGATGTCATGGTGTCTCTTGGGGCTGTTGTTCCCTCATATTTTGTACCATTCACAAAGACTAAAACAGAAAGAAGAAGACTGGGTGTTCAAAACACTGTAAAAGGGCTGGTGTCCCATCCTGGGGCTCATCCTCAGCAAGGAGGCATCTCTAATAGCCTCACTCAAGTCCCATTCTTCATTTCTGAGTTGACTCTTTCCCTAGTTTAAGAGCCAAAAGTTTTGCATGACGCTTGTAAATGCTCCAGGAATGTAGGAATTAGCACGCTGGACTGGGCCAAGGGCCCGTCCAAACGAGGATCTTGAGCAAGGTGCAAGCCAGTGCCAGATGTTTTGCAAAACGCCTCCACTATGGATATCATTCACACCTCATTTCTTCCTCATTCCCATCCGTTTCATGACTGGTCTCATAGCAGCCCATGTTGTGTTTCCAGCAGCTGCTCTCTCGCTGCATGCAGGTCATGAGGACGGGTTGTTGAAGGATCTCAGCAAACACACAGGGCCTTCATCCCTGCTCTCTGAGGTGAAAGTTGTCTCATTCACGTACTGAAGTCAGTGTAAGGCAATTTTTTAGAGCAGAGATTATTTCCTCACCTATGAGACATTTTTAGAGAGGTAAAGAAATGACTTGCAGGGAAAGTCTGCAATTCAGAGAAAACATTCAAAACTTCAGTGGGGTAATATCCAAACCCCAAATATTTTAGAAAAGAGGTCTTGTTGTTTATTTCCTTTTCTAGAGTGTTGAGTCTATATCACAGAATGGTTTGGGTTGGAAAGGACCTTTAATGATCATGTAGTCCAACCCCACTGCCATAGGCAGGCACATCTCTCACTAGACAAAGTTGCTCCAAACTTCATCCAACCTGGCCTCTAACACTTCCAAGGATAGCACATCTATGTCTTTTTTGGGCAATCTATGCCAGGGCCTCACCACCCTCAGCACAAAAATATTTCTTCCTTCTGTCTAGTCTGAATCTCTTCTCTTCTAGTTTAAAACCATTACTCCTTTTTTTCTGTCTCCAAAGGCTCTATTAAGACTTTTGTTCTTTTTCTGTTTAAGACAGGAAAGCCAAAACAAGCTCGGAGCAGTTTTCATCAGCACACACTTCAACTTGGAGCCAAAAACAGACTTTGAACCCAAATCTATGATTCGGCTCCAATGTTTTCTTGGAGGAGAAATACCATTAATCAAAATCAGCACTTTTTTGTGTAATCAGCTTTGACTGACTTGTTCTCTCTCTTTTTATTTTTTATTTTTTATTTTTTTAAATAAACTTTCTGGATGCGGAGAGCAACAGCCATTAGCCCAACCCTTGCCCTGGGTGGGCGACCACGGCGCTGGTCTGCCCTGGCAGCTGCCAGCCCCCGTGACCGCTGTGCTCTTTCTTCTCTTCCAGGTGCTCCCTTTCAAAGGTCTCAGCATCCCCATGCTACCTCCTGCCGGCATTTCCACCTGGGTCCCCAGCCTCAGCTCTCGGCCGACTTCGCCCTGCCTCACGCGGTGCAGCCGCAGCCGGGGCTGGCTCCCCACATGGCCCCCGCGCACCAGCACAGCGGCCCCCTGCACCAGCCCCTGGCGCCGGTGCCTGCCCTGCCCTTCCAGGACGTCGCCGGGCCCTCCTTCCTACCTCAGGCGCTACACCAGCAATACCTCCTCCAGCAGCAGCTCCTCGAGGCGCAGCACCGCCGGCTTATGCCCCATCCCAGGTAAGGGGATCCCGCTCTTCCCAAAGGATGTGGAGAAGCCGCGCCAGCCTCACGTCGCCTGTGGGACCCCAGGGGCTGTGGAACCCGCGCGGGCTGGCGGTGTTGGGCTTTCTTCTGGAGCTCGCCTGTGTGCGCTGGAAGTGCATCCCCCAGGAGGGAGGCTGCAGGGCGGGCTGCACCTGAAGGTGGGCCCTGCCTGTGGGGATTCCTACTGTGCTCACCTGGTGTGCCCCATTATTGTTACTCCTAGGAGAATCATGTGTGTGAGCTACATCCTTGTAGCTGCTGTTTCAGAACCATGCGAGAGGCTGGGTTCACGTGTCTCATCAGGTTATGCGCATGGAGGTTTTGCTGCTCAGGGTTTGGCAGGCTTTCCCTCTCTCTGAGGGAATGATGCCGCTGACCTGCAGCACGTTCTGTCACAGAAAGCATCCTAAATCCACACTGAGCTGACAAATGCAGAGTGAATTGCTGTAATTCAGCAGAGATGGAAAAGGATGCCTGGCCTTGTCTTTATTGTGTTTCTTGAGAGAGGAGTGATTTTTTTTGGAAACATATGGAAGCTATTTGTGGGTTGCACCCATGGATCAAGAATCAGAGGATGAGACTTTGCAATGATGCTTCATTTGGAAAGAGTGCTACAGGTAGAAAATCCTTTCTTTTCATGTCCTTTCTGTCTGAAAATTGTGTGTTCTTCTCACCATATTTTTGTTTTGCATAAACTGGATTTTAGGTGGATTTAATGATTTGCTAATAATTGGGTAGCAAGTATGTTCAATGCTGAGAAACCAATGATACAAGTGTTTACCTCTTAGTCATAAGCTGAATTAAAATAAAAGCACAGAGCACAATTCCACACAGAATCTGCTTTGATAGATGCTGTCAGTGTTGTACTTGCAAGTGAGCTGTGGTGTGGAAGAAGGCAGGAACCTCTTGCCCAGTCCCAGTGCTTATCTCTGAAAGCTGCAATGGAGAAGGATGTCAGAACCCTTACAGGTGTGGGGCAGGAGGTCCTAATAGTGGCAATATTGGTTGTTCCTTTGAGAGTGAAACCTCTGAACTGAGGCTGCATGAAAAGTTATTTACCTGGTGGTTCCCTGCTCCATTTGCCCTGGCTTTTTCCTGGAAATTTTCTTTGTGATGGTTCCACTGGTAAGAGGTAACTTGTCAGGAAGGGAAGAGTAGGAGTCTGTAATGCAAATCCTGCTCGTGCATCCACCTTGTCTCTTGCCAAGTGCAGACACTGATCCAGCAGCACATGCTCTTCCCCTGGGTAGTTCAAATAAGCAGTAATCATGAGATTCAAATCCCTAGAAAAACCTTGCTGTATTTTCTAGCACTTTCTTTTCCCTGCCTGGAAAGGCAGCAGAGCAGAGGGAGAAGGACCTGGAACCCAGCCTGGCTTGTCCATCATCCAAAGAAATGTTGGCAAAGGCCAGTGGGAGTAAATTCTGCTTTCAGTCACTCGTGAGTAATCTAGTTATGAATGAGGTTCCCCAGGAGTTTATGGACTGCACAGGAGACAAGACAACCTGCATTCTTTATGATGATGGATCACAGCTGAAGCAGGGGCATGTTTTACCTTGTGTGTTGTTTATGGGGCTGACTGTAACAAAAAAGGAAATAGTGCAAACTGCACAAAGCTGATGTGAAGCTGTTTGGTTTGCCTTTTTCTCTGCATGTTGCCAGCAAATAGGATCTCCTGTAAACTGAGCATATGTGGGTGCCACAGGGCCTGAGAACGGATTACTATGTGATGGCTTTGAGGGAATGACAGCCCTGGGCTCCTCTTCCCATCATCCCTTACACCTGCCTGGAGTGCTTAGCTTTGGACACTTGTCCACAAGCCCAGCCTTTGGGGTTTGCCTATGGGTTTTTGAGAGGAATCCCAGTGCCCACTCATGTCTGACCCTCCCTGTTGCTGCTCTCCCCCCGCAGGCGGGCCCAAGAGCGCATGTCTGTCCAGCCTCACCGCCTACACCCCAGCTTCGACTTCAGCCACCAACTGCAGACTCCACAGCCCATGGGGCCCCAGCCCAGGTATTTGGCAGAGGGCACAGACTGGTAAGTGATCCTCATTTCACTGATGCATCCAGTGAAGTGTTTAAAAAGTCCTGGGAAGGCTGTGAGTTTTGGGGAATGCCATCAGGGATCAGGGCTTTGATGAAAGCTAGTGAGTCCAGCAGTTACAGAGTAGGGAGTGTGCAATGGGAAAACTCATCTCTGAGAGGTTCATAAGAGTGTGAAAGCCCCCTATAAAAATGAATCATTGAATCATTTAGGTTGGAAAAAGCCTTCTAAGACAATGGAGACCAACGACTCCCCAGCACAACCACTGACCCATGTTCTCAAGTGCCACATCCAAATGGCTTTTAAATCCATCTAGGAGTAGGGGCTCCAGCACTGCCCTGGGCAGCTGTGCCATGGCTCGGCAACTTGTTGGGTGACGAAACTTTCCATAATAGGCAATCTAAACTTCCCCTGACACAACCTGAGGCCATTCCCTCTCCTCCTGTTCCTTGTACCCTGAGAGCAATGCCTGCTCCCCTCTAGATGCACCTCCTCTCAGGGGGTTGTGGAGAGCCAGAAGGTCCTCCCGGGCCTCCTCCAGGCTGAGCCCTCCACCAACTCCCCGAGTTGCTCCTTGTCAGACTTGTGCTCTAGAGCCTTCCCCATCTCCATTGCCCCCCTTTAGGCACACTTCATTGTTTCTGCTCATAACTTTTCACCTACAGATTTAGAACGAAGCCAAGCATTGTTCTGCAGGGCACAGAGAGGATTATTCTCCTGTAGACCGCTGTCTGCCTGAACTAGAACCCTTTGCTGTCCTTCAGGCATTCAAATCCCAGTGGCCATAATATTTTTTGTGGTCCAAATTAGGGAGCACCATGCTACCTTGCCATGCAGGGTGGTATGAATGGAGAGTTGTTCATCATTCTCCATCTGTAGTGTTCAATACCCTAGAAAAGCTTTACAGGAAATTGTTCATTTCATTTTCAGAGCAGGTTGAGAGCCCTTAAACAGTTGATAAAGTATGGTAACCTGGTCAAAAGAATGAGAAAATAAAAACATTCTTCTGAGTCACTGCTTGTAAGCTGAGCAAAGTCCATTCTGTTCACTGAATGGAAAAAATAGCATGTGAACTTGTAATTAGGGACAATCGCAGTGTATTTGCACAAGGGGACGAAACAAAATGGCACAGGAAGTCTTAATGATGGCATTTCCTAACATCTGAACACTCCACTCTGCAAATGAAAAGTCCTTTTAACCCAGGGTTGCTGCTTTTTTCCCCCTTCAGTGCATAATACACCATCGAAAATATGACCACATCCTTCTGCAATTTTCTTCTCAGGTGTTCCCATTACTGGCACTCCTGTGGGCTGAGTGCGGTCGGGATGACATTGTTCAGATTGGTTTGCAAAGCAGTTCATGTACCATCTGGATAGAGCGATTCTTTCTGCATCTCTTTCAGCTCAGAGTGCTTAATTATAATCATTAGAAGTATCTGATAAAGCATCACTAAGTGCCTTCCCCCTCCCTCCTTTTCTCCCCTCTGTTGCTCCACAGCCTTATAAAACCCAAGGAGTGGGGGTGACAGAAATCATACAGGATGAGAATATGTTTGGTTGACTCACTTTCCCTTGGGGCACACGTACAGTTTTGCCCAGTGACAAATATAAAAACTACCCTCTAATGTGTTACCCCCAGATGAGCAGCAACAGCAGTGTTTTCTCTAAGGCTGTAGATGGTGGGCGCTGCCACAGGAGGTAGAAGTGGGGATGGAAGGAAGAGTTGAGGAAAGATCAGTCATCTCAGGCAGCCCAACCCCAAATGAAAATCTTCTGTTGAGGAATAAGTGAAGTCCCATTTGGTTCCTTAAATGATCTTCTGCACACACATATGGTGATGACCATCCTACTTGTTATCTCATGTCTTATTCTTCACTCCTTGGTAGCTGGCAGTCCATTTTCCACAAGCATCACAGCTCTTGAACCACTCACCTGAGCATTCAAGATGCTGTACAGTTGTTCATGTAACATGGGCTAGAAAGTAATGGTTAGTTCCATTCTCCTTCAGCAAGTGTGCTCTTCTTCTTCAGCCCCAAGCCCTGGGAAAACACTGTTCTATGCTGTACTCTTTGGACACATCTGTAGACCCAAAGCATTGCTTCAAGATCCCCAGCATCTGATTTTAAGTCTCTAGATGCACAAACAGTTGAGCAGTCCTGTTATTGCAATTTCTTGTGCAATTTAATAATGGCCACTCAGCTTTCAGAGATCTTTTCAATCCTTGATCTCAAAGCACTCCATGAATTACCACATCTGTTTCACGGACAGGGAATATGGGAAGGCAGAGAGGAAATGGATCTTGGTCATGCACAAAGAAAGTGGCAGGACTGGGAATGGACCCAAAGCCTCCTGATTTCCACTTGAGCCCTCCATCAACCTGGGAACAATCTTAAGCAATTGGGTAAATATCCAATATTAGGATACAGGAGCTGGAAAGTGCCAAGACCTGTGGATTCTCACCCTGTCTGTGTTCCTTCCAGTTGCCTGCTGTGTTTTATGCTCTGCCAGGTTTTGTCTGTCTAGCACATGGCTAACACAGGGTCAGCAAAGGTAGACCCTCTTCTGGCCTCAACTTAGAATCATAGAACTGCAGAATATCCTGAGCTGGAAGGGACCCATGAGGATCATTGCATGCAGCTTGGTGCAGGCATTAGGGGGTTTTACAGCACTGGTGCACAGGCTGTTATGGATGAAGGATTTCTGCATCTACTGTCCCCACAGGTCCCCATTTTCTGGTGGGTGAAGGCAGCTGCTGGAGGACACATCTGGGCTGCTTCTAAGAAGCTGTTGTACACACTGCTGCTGTCCTCCATGCAGGGGAGAAGTTGGAGGCTGAAATGGGAGGCCACCCTTGTGCTCTAATTAGCTCTTCTTTGGGAAATGTGAAGATAATTGTTATTAGAGCGCAGGATTTTGTAACAATGATAAAGTGAATGATGTTCAAAGCACTCGTTTGCCAAGTGACTCTAAGGCTGGAGAAAACAGAGATCAGCTAATTGGATTAGAGATGGAGATTCTGCTTAGTCCCCCTTCCACTCCCTCCACATGGTGTGGTAGTGGTGGGGTTGTAGTTTATCTCTGTGTGTTGCTTTGAGCAGAGCTGTGACGTCTGATGGGATCTTGGTTATGACAAGTCTGGGGATTGAGCTGGGTTAGTTTTCTGGAGGATGAAAGTGCCCAGATTCACCAAGCTGAGCTCCATCTCTGCTCGCCTGGGCAAGGCTGTGCACAGGCAAGCAGGGCCATCACGGGTGTCTTGTTCCACTGGTGTGGGCCCTCTAGTTTTGTGACACCCTTTCCTACAGCAGCTTCATCCAGACATTTCTTAAAACCTTTATACTTTTTGCACAAATTACAGTTCTGGAGTTCATAGAATTCCAGAATGGTTTGGGTTGGAGAGGAACTCAATGGTCATCTTGTTCCAGCCTCTGCTACGGACAGGGACACCTTCCACTGTTCGAGGTTGCTCCAAGCCCTGCCCAGCCTGGCCTTGGACACTGCCAGGGATTCAGGGGCAGCCACAGCTTCTCTGGGCACCCTGTGCCAGGGCCTCCCCACCCTCACACCTCAAACCCTCACCACCCTGAGGCTGGATTCAGGCAAGGGACAGAGTCCTTTGCCTCCCCAAGTCTTGCCGTGATCTGGGCTGGGAGACCTCTAAGGAGAGCACAGGCACATCAAAGATGCCCACAGACAGGGCCCATCTCACTTCTGAAAGCTACCAGGATGGTTCCTTTTTGAGTCCCTTGAGTAACTATCTGTATTCCTGCAAAACATTCAAGGCAAATTGTAATAGTCTGCAGCACTGGCAGCACAGGAAGGTCCTGGTCTGACCAGGCAGAGTTGCTGAGCCTGGGTATCCTTTTGAGCCACCAAAATGCTCTAGCTCTGAAATTAGCAGGGTGCACCTGTGCAGCTCTTGACCCTAAATAGCTCAAATTGTATCTAGCGTAGGAACAACCCCTCACTCCTTCGTGGTGAGTGATTCCCCAGAGTGGAGGAAACTCCCTTCCAAGCTGTACCATCTCCCTAGGCTGAGTAGCCCAGAGCAGCCCAGAGCTCTGCAGGGAGGTTGCCCTTTGAGCATGGTCTGATTTGCTGCTGCCCATGACCACAACCACACTCTCAGAGCCACGTCTCCCTCCTGGTGCCCGCAGGGACCTCAGCGTCGACGCGGGGCTGACTCACGCGCAGTTCCAGGTCCGGCCGGTGCCCCAGCCCTATCAGCATTACTTGGCCACACCTCGGATGCACCATTTCCCCAGAAGCACATCCTCAACCCAGATGGTAAGTGAAACGCTTTTACTGAGAAATGTTTTATGCATTGTCTGCCAGAAAGCAGTCAAAATAAAGGCTGCTATCTTTCTATCACCTGTCTTCTGCAAATCCCACTTATCTCCGGCCGTGGGAGGGAGTGTCTGAAAGGATAATGTTGCATCACTGCACTGGATTAGAGAAAGGAAAGAAAAGAAAAGCTCAGCTGTTCTGGAAGGATTTGGCCCATCACTTGCAGCACCACATTCAAAAGCTGGTCTGCAAAGCATAGGCAGGATGTGAGAGACTCATCAGTTAATATCAATAATATTATTAATACTGGAAGGAGCTGTGGTCTCCCAGGACTTTTTGTCTGGCTTTGAATGCAGAAGGATTGGCAGTGGGTGACTGCCTTCTTTGGGGTCTGCCCTGAGGACCATCCTTCATCATGTCATTGCTCTATATGCTTTGATGCCACCTGTAAAGGTTTCGCATGACCTCTTGCCCAGGTGGAGGTGGGATTGATGAGAGGACAAGCTGATGGGTAATTTTCTATCCCTTATCCTAGCAGGGTGCTGTATTTGTAGCTAAATCATGCCAAGAGCTGCTAAGCCTTAAAATATCCTCAGAAATCCCATGAGGGTGCTTTTCCCTTGCGCTGTAGTCAGGCCCTGAAACCTGTGTACTAAAGCTAGCCTTTAAAAAAACAACAGTCAAAGCTTGGATGAAAGAAATCTATCCATTTAAATGAAATAAAACTTCATTGTAATCTAATCCATGTTGGGAGTTCGGAGCCACAATGTTACGGATGATGAGGAATTATTATAACAGTTTATTTGGAAGAAGTGCATGTTCTTAGCTGTCATTTAAAGGGAATTTAGTTGATAAAACCTCATTTTTTTGTTATCAAAAGGCTTCAATCGGTGAAAGTGTCAATCTACTCTTTCAATTTGAATTTTTAAAGCATTACACTTACATCAGGGCACACAAGGGTTTTGCGTAGGCAAGTACAGGCGGCTTTATTTTTCTCCCTCACTTTTTTCAGGTTGTTCATGAAATCAGAAATTACCCTTACCCTCAGCTTCAGCTACTTGCTCTTCAGGGACTGAACCCAAGCAGGCACACATCCGCCGTGCGGGAGAGCTATGAAGTACGTATCTGGAGACTGGAATTAGTCATTTTTTAAGTGCTATGAATTTATGCAAGCTTTGGTATAGAGTTGTGAGACAGTTTTTTTTGTGGTGTGGCAGTTGCAATTAGACTTCCATCAGTTTTAGTAATAACTGGGTAGTGACGGGATTAATTTTGGTAAAAGGTGGTTTATTCCAAGGTGCCTGGGTCTGCCTTGGGTTGACTTTGGTTCCCTTCATGTCCGTGAACAAAGTGCTTCAGATCTATGGGGTTTTATTTCCCAGCCCATCAGATGAAGCTCAAATCCCCCCCTAATTTGTGAAATATTGGATATCCAGCTCTTTGCTGTGAGCACTTAGTTATTTTCCCAAGTGCCAGGGATCGGATCCATCATTACAGCATGGCTGATTTGGGTTTGATGGACATTTCCACTGAGGATAGGACAGGAGGGAGCCTTGGTTGCCCGCAGGTATGGTAGTGTGGTGGCACCTGGTGCCTTGGGAGCAGTGGAGATGGCGTTTTCCTGATGTTCCTGTACTGCAGGAGCTGCTGCAGCTGGAGGACAGGCTGGGCAGCGTGAGCCGGGGCGCCGTGCAGAACACCATCGAGAGATTCACCTTCCCCCACAAGTACAAGAAGGTGAGTGCCCCAAAACACAGCACAGCTTCCAGCCCCTCGGCCAAGGGCTGTGGGCACGGAGCAGGCAGAAGGAGGAACTTCGGTGGGTCGCAGTCCTCAGGGTTGGCAAACTGGCACCACCAACCAGACCATCCCCTGAGGTGTGGGAGGAGTGTAAAACCCAGCAGTGGTGCTTTAATATCTTGTGGGGCCGGAAGGGGTGGCGTAGCTCAGCTGCCTGTTTCTCACTTCTAGGCTAGGAAGCTGCGGGCCAAATTTTCAAAAGGGTCTCAACCTTCTCCCACCCAGCGGGTGCAATTTCCCCCCTGTCCGCAGCTGGTAAGAAAGTGCACACCACCAAGGGGGCTTCGTGCATGCAAACCTGCCCCGTTCTGCATGCAAGCGGCGCTGCCCCGCGCCCGCCATGAGGGCGGCGGCTCCGCGGCCGGGGGGACCTTGTCCTCCCCTGGCTTCACAAGGGGTAACTCCTCTGTCGGAGCTGACCTCCTGCCCCTGAGGAAATGGGTGGCACATTTTTGGGTTGTGCTAAGTAGAAATTGGGAAGAGTGCTTGTCTGGGTAGTAATTTCTTGTGTTGGTCGCTCCTGGCTGGAGGGTAGGGATGTTGCATTGCCCAGGTTGGAAGTGAGGTGACTCCTGCTGCGCTTGTCTCTCATCGCATCTCCAGTGAACCCAGGAGAAGGATATTAATAGGAATAGATGTGTGGGAAAAGAGAAAATTGGGGAGCTGGCAGGCTAAGCACTGCCCTGTGGTGCAGCGTGAGACTGGGCCAGTGGCCAAGCTGGCATATGGGGCACAGTGGTTGCCCTTCCTGGCAGTGGTGGCGGCATGAGCTTTAGGGTTTCTCCAAGGAGAAGCCTCCAGCAAAGGAGACCATGAGGCCATCCCCACTGCAAGGAAGTTGTGGGGAGCTGTATTAGGGCAGCAGAGGACAGGCTGCTCCTTAGGGTACTGCCACCAGCCTCACTGCCACCAGCCTCAGGAGGAGACATGCCAACCTGCAGCATGTTGGTGAGACAATCATCTTGCTGGCTGTTTTGGCTGGGCTGGCTTCCCCGAGCTGGAGGATCTGGTTGACAGATGGAGATCTTATTATTTATCTTCCTGCAACTACCGAGCCTTGGGAAAGCATTAGAAAGGCAAAGCCTAACCAAATGATATCTTTAACCTTGCTGCAGAGAAGACCACAGGAAGGCAAAGCTGAGCAAGACGATGGCGAGGAGTCAGACACTGACGAGAAATGCACAATCTGTCTGTCCATGCTTGAAGATGGAGAGGATGTCAGGTGAGGTCCTTTCATCCCCTCCTCTGCCTCCTGATGCCATCTGAGTTGTGTTTATTTGGATTAATGCAGCTATACTCTGGTGGAGTTTTCTCTGTTCTTGTCCTGAGAAACTCACCTGGGCTGTTGTAGGGCCTGGGAACCCAAATGCTTTGCAGATGGACATTGATATGGTCCATAGGCTGGAAGAGCCCTACAGCAGCAGGGGGTCAAGTGTTTATAGTATTTTCTGGGTTTGGATCATCTGCTTCCAGGCCATGCCAACTGGCCAGGTGGCAAAGTGTCGGAGAAGGGTAAGCCAGACTGATCTCTGACAACCATCTGGAGCTTGGGGTCATCAGCATCAGCATCTGAGCTGACAGATGACCAAAGTATGATAAGAAACAGTGTTAGAGTGAAGTCCAGGAGAGCTGGGCTTGTGTCCAAGACACAGCTGCTTTATTGTAGAGTGAGTAGGATTACTATGCCCACGTGGTCACAGGGAACCATGCCCAGCCAACAGAACTCCAGTTGTCTCTAACAGACATCCCAGGCTGTTGACTGGGTCAAATCTCTGCTCGTGACAGAGGATGGGGATAAGAAATTGCAAGGCGCTGAACTATCATGGATGAAAGGACTGCAAGTGAGAAGTACCCAGGTCTGCTTCTCACCCTTAAATTGTCAAGAAAAGCCCTGATCCTTTTGCTGAGAATTATTGTGGTTCAGGGTTCCTCTGTATCACAAGGGTGATGTGTGATGATGGCAGAGGTGATGTAGGAAAGAGGTGACCAGGTTCCCTGGGGACACCCATGTAGGAACAGTGTGGACCCACCTGACTGCTAATGTTACATAACCATGAAGAACTAACTTGGAGTATAATCTTGCTCCTGAAAGGTTAAAAATTAGCAGCCAGCACAATTAATAACTGAAACAACTCAATTTAGGATGGTGTGGGGGTTTCTAATAAGGACAAGGAGGACTCTATCTCCAGCTCACTGCCTTGTGTGAACCGGTGTGGCTGGGAAAGGCTGCAGGACCTTGGTGGCAATGGTGTCACCACAGCAGGATTTCCTGTGTTCAAAACAGCCTCAGGTGCTGATTTTCAGCTCTTTTTGGTCACTTGGACCTCCTCCATCCTAACAGTGGTGGTTTTTGTCTCTGCAGGCGGTTGCCCTGTATGCATCTCTTTCACCAAGTGTGCGTGGACCAGTGGCTGGCCACCAGCAAGAAGTGCCCGATCTGCAGGGTGGACATTGAAACACAGCTCGGCTCGGACAGCTGAAAAGACTAGCTGGACACACCATTTTCCTTACCAGGTCGTATGGCCATAAACCCTTGCAGCGAAATTTTTTGCCTTCTGAGCCATTTGATTGAGAGGGGTAGTCTGCAGGCACGTTAGTGAGGAGAAGGAGGTGGTGATACAATATCTAGCAGTGGGAGATATTGCACATATATGCAGGATACAGGCCCAGTGAAAGGGAGCTGGCATTCCCGGAGCTCAGAGACCCCGTGCTGCAGAAGATTTTAGTGTTGAATATGAAGGAGCTAGTTGTGGTAGTCCGGCCTGTCAATCCTGCTTTTCATGGGGATTGTATATATACCTCTCAAATATGTAGAAACATGTTAGGGGTCCTTTAGCTATTTCTATGGATGGCAGCTGGAGCATGTTAGCTTAAGAAATGTTGTGTTTGATGCCCTACTCATCTTGTGGTGGACATGTTGCTGTTACCTAATTTGCACCAAATATTTTTTCATAGATTCCTTATTTTGGTGCCTGATTAATACATTGCAGAGGGGGAATAAAGAGGTCAAACTTTCCCATCCTAGGGGTGGCGGAAAGAGGAGAAAAAGCAAAATCCTGTTTACAGTCAGAAGGGTTTGCGCTCTTTGCCTCAGCCGCGTGTGCTTCTTTCCCTTGCATTTACAGTGTGTTGCAAATTTAGAGAAGCTTAATAAAAATAAAAATTGGGGATAAAATGAACGAAGCAATAGGGAAAAAGCTTCGTTCCTGCTTGTCTGCTGGTGCTGGACACTTTCTGTAGCGGCACAGTATTTGAGTAGATGCTGTTTCTTTGCTTTCTGTATTTTAACAAAGTAGCTTGTCATATCAAAATCCAAGGAAGTTCTGTCTACATGATTGCAATTGTCCGTGATGCTTTCTTCTGTGAGCTGTGTGGCTGGTTGGCTTTGCCAGCACTGCTCCAAAATTATGGTTACGGGAGTCGGCGCCTTCCACTGTCCTTTGGGGCGTGATAACGCCGGAGAGGTGCTGAGAGGTGCAAAATGTCAACTCTTCTCCCATTGCAAAAGCATCTCTTGGTAACGGGATGGAAGAAAACCCAATGCTTACAAGACACTGTCGAGACCAGGAGCCCTTGGGCGTGGGAGGGGAAGGCAAGGTGGAGGTGGGGCTGCCACTTTTAGGGAGCCTGGCTGCTGGGCTGTGAGCCGCCTCAAAGCGAGAGCGCCTGCGTGGGCTTGCGCGCACGTTTCAGGCTGTATCCGTACGGAGTAATCGGTGGTTGTTAAAATGAAACTTAATCACATTAACACTCAAAACAGAATTAAGAGGTAATACCCAAAGGAGTGAGCTGTTGTGATCCATGCTCCTCTTGGAAAAAAAAAAAAATAAGCAGACCTCAGCACGCCAACCGCAGGGTTCGGGCAGAAAATCCTTGGGAAAATAGACATTCACAACCAAAACCTGTAGTTTTCTTTTTTTTTTTTTTCTTTACATACTACTGGAGAAAAGAGCTGCAGAGGAGCAGCAGGGGAATTAGAAACATAATCTATTGAAAATGCTGGTGTGGTGGGAACGATTTCTGGCTCCCCTGAGCATCTGTTTCGCTGGAGAGAAATGCTCTCCCAAGTAGATTCAATCATAAACTATCATCTGAGAAATTGCAAGATTCTCATGAGCTGTAACTGGAAAACACCAACCTCAGAGGCACACACAGAGAATTTCTTTTCTTTCAGTGAGAGGGGAGAGAGAAGGAGGGAAGCCCCACATGAAGGTGCAGGAGCCTCTCTCATGTGCCCATGCAGGTGGGATGGAGTTGAAGGGGACAAATGGTGACATATAGAGAAGACATAAGAAAGAAATTCTTGTCTGTGAGGGTGGGGAGGCCCTGGCACAGGTTGCCCAGAGAAGTGTTCAAGGCCAGGCTGGATGGTGATTGAAGTGACCTGGTCTAGTGGAAGGTGTCCCTGCCCATGGCAGGGCAAGGACAGCTTTAAGATGAGCTTTAAGGTCCCTCCAAACCCAAACCTTTCCATGACTTTATGACACACTTGCTGCCCAGCACAAGTGACAGCTTCTTGGGGAATGTAGTGGTCGCAGCCCTGATGTCCACTGGTCAAGGAGTGGCCCATGGATACCTATGTGTCTTGCTCCATCAGCATTGAAGCAGCATTACGAATAATACTAAAAATACTAATACCATGACAAGCAAAGCAAGGTTATGGTGGTGGAATACATTTTGAGCAGGTTTGGTCTGCCCAAGTGTGACCTGGAGGGGAGAAGCAGGAGAGTAACAGGGGGATTGATACCCCCACTGGTTGGGGAGGGAATGAAGAATACTTCTGGACTGTTTGTTTTCTTTTAAAGCCTATGAGAAAGTGTTACTATTTGCCTAATAAACAAGCACAGTTTTTAAAAAAAAAATCGATCAAACTTAAAAAAAAAACCAAACAAAAAAACAAACAAACCTTTGGTGAAGAAAAGCACCAAACTCCCATGGTCTCGTGTGAGTGACTGATCCCAAGGTGTGTGCGAATTTACAGTGTCTGAAGTTGTATCAGTGTGCCAGGTTCCTTTGCATTTAAATAATTTGTACAAGCAGGTTGTGAGTTAGGATGAGTTTGAAAACAAAACAAAACAAACATCAATGACAACAAAAATCTAGAAACAAAACATCAATAGTTTACAGGGTTTTGTGAGTTTAAATGCCTTATATTTAACAATCATAATTTATGACTAACTTGTAGATATTGTGGGTTCTTATTTAATTATTTTTATAGTTGTTTTTTTGCATTTTTAATTATAATTTATTTATTTAGAAATTACTACTAATTTTTTTTATTACTCCTATTACCTCATTTTTGCATTGTTTCTGGGAATGGAATGCTTTGCATGCATTGGTACTTAAAATAAAATTAAACAGGGGATGTGGGGGGTAATGCTTATCTTGTCAAAAACAAAACAAACAAAAAAAAACAAAAAAAAAAAAAGAGAAAAAAATCAGGGTGTGTGATTACAAACTGTATTACTGTGGTGCTGTTACCTTGGATACATTCCATAAAAATGCAAACCTTTGATTCTGTATGCTGTGACATAGTGGAAAACTGCAATATAGTGACTGTGTTTAGCACATATATATGAATATTATTTGCACTCATAATCAAACTCTGGTGATCCTTTCACTTGTGTCCTTGCGCATTGAAGGCGGTTTAACGATGCTCTGCATAAACCAAAATATTTTGGTTGTTTCTTGGCACTGCCCTATCCCTGATGCCTCTGGTGATGCTGCTGTTGCTGCTGCTGCTTGTGTGACCCTGCAGTAACACCCAGCAGGCCCCCACTGCAAGGCTGTGCTTGGGGCAATGCCTGCCTTTAGTACAAGATTCTGCAAATTGTTTCAAAAGCCAAGGAAGGAAGCCCAGGTGTGGTGGCTCTGTAATTTTTGGCGTCTCTCAGTGCTTGGTTTGGCTCTTTTCACCCTCTGGGTGTGCGCCCAGCTGGGGTGAAGGAGGCAATAGGGTGAGCCTGAGCTTGGAGGCGACAGAACTGAGGGATCCAATGCATTTTTTAGGGGTTGACTTCTTTACTCAGAGGCTAGGAAGGCTCTGGCACAGGTTGCCCAGAGAAGATGTGGCTGACCCTGGATCCTTGCAAGTGTCCAAGGCCATGCTGGACAGGGCTTGGAGCAGCCCTGGATAGTGGAAAGCGTCCCTGCCCATGGCAGAGGCTGAAATGAGATGAGCTTTAAGGTCCCTTCCAGCCCAAACGATTCTGTGATCCTGTGACTCCACGTCTAGCTGAGAGTGGTTGGGATGAGCATGGGATCCATTTGCCATCTCTTTGCAACATCTACCATGAGCAGATATAGAGCTATAACCCAGCTCTGAGCAGAAGTGCTTAATCTTGACCAGTTTTCATCCCTGCTGTACAGGAGGGAACCTAAATCTGGAGCTTTTTAATCCAGTGTAGAGCTGGGACCTGCTCCAGAGTGCTTCTGTCCCCAAGAAGGGGGTCAGCCCCAAACTGACATGGCCAAGCATCCCCATCCTGCCATGGCTGCACCACTGTTGCATTGCATTGCCCTTTCCCCAAAAGCTCCTGAGTATCACATGTTTCAGCTTTGCCAGAAGGTTAGAGAACCTTTGAAAACATTTTAAGCTTTAAGCCATAACCATGTGTGGTCAGTGCAGACATTCAGCTGTGTACAGACAGAAGTGGGGTTTGATGCATGTGCTCAGCCAGTAGCCATCCTCCCCACAAATAGGCTTTGGATGAAATTCTCAGTTGGGTTAGAAAGGCACAAAATCACAGTACCTTAATTTTTTTCTCTCTGTCCCTTCAGGGTGCTGCGCTGCTTTATTGACTTTGCCTTACCCCAGGTTTTAAACCTGTCTGTGTTTTTTACCTTGCTGCTCTGTAACACTCCTCCTCTGTAGCCTGGAGCTGTGATTTTGAGCTGTATGGGGGCAGGGGGGTTGGTTGTCCTCCCTTCCCAAAGTCACTGTAAGAGGGATAAGCAAAACAAGGAGCATGTAAACAAAACCCCCTCTCCTTTAATGACCCGGGCAGGTGAAAGGATCACCCACATTTTTGTATTCCTACTGCTGTTCTGTTGTGCTGTGCAACACTTTGCTACATAGACTATTTTATAGAAGAAAGCTAGAAAAATATTTATTATTAATATTAAAGCAATAGTGCATTGAAGAAATGGAAAGACATTAGAAATTGTGTAAATGCTTAGATTCACTTTTGGTGGATTTTTTGTACTTTATTTATAACTAATAAAACAAACCGCATTGCTAACTATAAACCTGTGCCACGCAGAAGCCACCTGGCAGGGCGATCACTTGGTCTTTATTTACTGCTCATTTCTGGTTTCTTTGGGTTGGAATCAATTCTCCTGCCACTGCTTGTGTCTTTGATGTGCAGGAGAATCACTGCTGGGGTATAAAATACTCTGCCCATCTGGTTTGCAGAGGCTGCTGGTGGCTGAGCCCCATGGCGGAGGTGAGGAGAAGCTCTCCACACCCGGCACATTGCTGTGCTTGATGCCCTGTGGCACCAGTTTGGTGATCAGGTACCAAGAGTGTTTTCTAGAATTTCAGAAAACTGCCTTAAAAAGAGAGATTTCCCCTCTAAACACATCACATGGTGTCTGTAAGGTATCTCCAGCAGGTCCTGCAGAGGTATCAACAGGTTCTCCCACCCTCCTGCTGGAGAAGAATTTCATTCTGCTTGTAAGGGAATAACTAAGGTAGGGGAAACTGTGTGGAAGAAAAAAACCCAAACCCTTCCAGCTAATACAGGTACATTTGAGGATATTTTAAATCCTTTTTGCCCATTTGGTTCTCCAACGGGTCATACACCAAATTTTGCACCCTACAAAATCCATTCCTATTGCATTTTTTGTTCTCCCACACCAAATGGTGCCATGTTCTGCTCCTGCCCACTCTTGATTCAGCTGCTCCTCCTGAAAAGCTGAGACCAGTGCCCAGCTTTGACTGTGTGATTAGACTAAATAAGCCTTGGAGACGAGTGGCTGCTGATCACAGAGATTGGTTCCTGCAGCTGAAGGGAGTTGCCAGCTCCTCCAGCATCCATCAAAAGCTGCATAAGGGATGACCCGTGTTCACACAACACGAAGCTCTTGTTACGGGAAGCTTTTAGGAACCCAGAAAACAGAAAAAAGGTTAAAAGTGGCCTGCTGATCCAGCTGGGGAAAATCTCAGTTTCTTGCTGAGATCCTGCTGATGTCCTTCGAAAGGGTGACAGCCCTGAGAGAGATGCTGAAGATGGCAGTCGGGTTTGTTTTGGAACTGAATCAGCAAAGGAGCTGCCACAATCTGATAACAGCCCTGCTGAGCACAGTGCCTGCCTGGGAAGGGAGAGGGGCTGTGCTCAGCACAGCACAGCAGCAGGGACCAAGTGCAACATCTTTATTCACTGCCAGCATCTGTTCTCACAGCAGCTGCCCAGGGTCGGGAAGCTTAGCCCTTACTGGTGTTTTGTGGTGTCTAAATCTGCAGCTGGCCTACAGGTTGCAACTCAGAGCTGCACAACCCCACTAATACATTTATTTTTTCTTTTTTTCTGGGGGTAGGTTTTTGTTTGTTTGGTTGGTTTTTTTGTTTTTGTGGGGTTTTTTTTGTTTGTTTGTTAGTTTTTCCTTTTTAGCTCTTTTCTAATTTAGAATAGACCTCTCGACATAAGGAAGGGGCAAGGAAGATTATAATATATTCTCTACATACAGTATATAAGGTACTTCACATCTCTCAGTCATTCCCCTCCATAAGTCTAAGGTTCACATAGGCATACGACGCTACCAAAAATGCTTAGCAACACTTTCATAAAGATTTGCAAATAATTCTCTGTGTCCTGCACCAAGAGGCAACTGGTCCTTCAGCATGAAACACTGCTAAGTACTCTTTGTTTATGCTTGTTTCTTCTGGCAGCAGCCCAGTGCTTTAGTAAACCTAACCTTAGTAAATACAGAACTTCATCAGAGTCCCAAAATGGTGGAGAACACAAATACAGTGGTTTGCAAATACCCAGGTTTTGAAGACTCATGGTGAGTGGTACCAATCTTGTCCTTTGCTCTTGTTTCTTACTTACATTGTTGTTTTAGGATGAAGGAATGTGCATTAAAATGCCACCAGTTAGGAAATAAAGTGGAAAAAAAGAAAGTAGATGGCAGTGGTGGAAGCAGGAGCTTTGTATCTGCCCAACATACCAGCTTTGAGATGCTTGGCCTCCACAAGAAAAGATTGACTAACCCCTGCAAAAGGCACAGGATTAGGAAAAAATGTGGCTTTTCTCCTCCCTAGATCTCCACTTGGCCAAGAATGCATTGAGTTTAGCAGCTTAATGCAAATCCAGAAGTTGGAAAAACTCTGCTCTTGCTTTATTACTTCTGTAGCCTTAGTTGTTGTAGCAACAGAGGGATTCCCCAGAGCCAGGGTGGAGCAGAGCTTTGCACTTACGAGGGTCTTGTTTGAAGTCTTCAGTGGAAAAAAGCAGAGCTCTTTCATGCTTTGCCAAGGTTTCCTTCCTGGGAAAGAGTGAGGGTGCTGTGACCCTCTATCAGCAAACTCTCCCCTGGCCCTTTTCAAGGCAGTTTTACCTGCAGCTTTTGTGTTGCATAAGCCAGTCCAAGGATGGGAGGTGGCCTTGATGACAACACAGGTACCTACAAACCCATCTCCCACCTACACAGGAATTTGGTCACTCTGAAGATAGATTAATTGCTGCTTCAGTCATGCCTCAATCCATGGTTCTAGCCGCTTGCTACCTGTGATTCCTCCCAGACAACTCATGGGCAAGGTAAGGATTTATCTTTCCTCCTTGCCCCAGGAAGGGATGGTGTGTGGGAGTCCCAGGAGCTGCCTCACTGCTCCCCAGGACTGGAATCATACAGTCATCATGGGGTCACAGAATCATAATGGGATCACAGAATGGTTTGGGCTGGAAGGGACTTCAAAGTTCCAATTCCCACCTCCTGCCATGGCAGGGACACCTTCCACTAGAACAGGTTGCTGCCAACTCCATCCAACCTGTCCATGGAAGAAAGTACCAGTGCAGTGTATTTGCCCAGGGGATGTCAGGGGTTAAACTGGTGCTCTAAAACCAGCTTCCCAACCACCCTGTACCAGGCAGGGAGTGGTGAGCCAGCTGGAAATTCTGGGACTACAGCACTGTACAGGGACAAACTCCTATTTCACAGCAGAACACATTTGCCTAAAAAGGGGCCAAACCTCTTGACAAGAGAGGTTTTTTTCACAGTGCTGGTTAAACTTAGGTGGGAGGAAATGCAGGGAGATCAAAAGCCTGACTCTTATTTTGCTTCAAACACCTTCTGGGGAACTGCAATGACACTGCACAAGAACAGCAAACCCAGATGCACCAGACTCCATTCACAGGAACCCCTGGGTATCCCAGGGAACCTGAACTCTATCCCAGCAGGGTCCCAGGGATGCAATCAGACCCTAGCAATTACGTCCAGCCCTCCTAAGGGCTGTTCTGCTCCTGTGAGCTCCCAGCTCCTTGCTCAGGGCTGGGCAGCACCACTCTACCATGAGGAGGGAGAACACAGCCTGCGAAGGCTGCTATTATTATTCCTCTCAGTGAGTAGCTGATCACTGATGAGGTTGATTACCAGGCTCATTTAAGCACCTTGTTCCGCTCCAAAACCATCAGTTACCATAAAGGTTTCTAAAATGAATTAGTCTGGGCTGTTACTTGTGAGCTGGCACAGGCAACCATGGTAAAAGGTCAAGTCTCTTTGGGGCTGCCTGCTGTGGGAAACAGAAATCCAGAACTTCCCTGGAAGGGCTTTGGTGGGTTAGCAGCTTTCAAACACCTCTGAGCAATTGACAGCATTTCTAAGATGCTTCTAATTCCTGTCTCAGCATCACTTGCCTTTGCTGGGCCTCCTTTACCCATGAGCTGTGAGGTACTGAGCAGTGGGACAGTCCTGCCCCATGGGCTGCCACATCCAGACAAGGTCCCAGCAGAAGCATCATCCTCAACCCAGGAATTGGTGGGGTGGGTGGCTTCTATGAATAGGGATCAAATGGGTCAAGAGTGGGTTGAGCCCACTGTTGACCCATTTGATCCCTATTCATAAAAGTTTTTGTTTAAAAACAGCTTCTAAGAGAGGGAATGTGCTCTCCAGGGTGGGCCAGGAGGAAGGTCCTCGTGGTTCAAACACCCCCTTTTCTCCTCCTAAGGATGTGTCCTGCTGATTTGCTCCCTAGAGAGAGAGAGAGAGAGAGAGACAGGACTCCAGAAGCAATGATTTATAAACAGATTTTCTTGTTGGTACCTGTGGAGATGCGAGTGCCTGGGAAGAGCTCATTGACAGGAGCACTGGCCCTTACTGCCTCCAGGAAATCTCTTCACCACCACAAAAAAAAAAGACAAAACAGCAATACTTATTAAAGGAGAAAGAAGAGCTAACATGAATGGCAGTTGCTCTGAAAAGGAGCTGGTATTCAGGCCATGTAGGGTAAGATTGTCCTGAGTCAGCTTTGAATCTAGTTAGCACAGCTTCCTTGCTGTGGAATTGATTATCTAGAAGGTCTTTTGCACTGGCAGCTGTAGCCATAGATCTCAGCTCTTGGCATAGTTGTGGGGATTCAGCCAGCTAGCAGAGTCTGCCCCTGGGGGGAAAAAAAAGACCCTGGGGTGGAAAACTCCACCCAGATCCCACTGCTTGAGGCCTGGCTGGGTGGATGCAGATGTTCCCCAAACTCCCTATGGAAAGTCATACTGTGCCTGCTGTTTTTTGATGTGGTACCCTCTGGAGATGTGCATGTGTGTGTATGGACATGCAGAGCTTGCAGCTGCCAGAAGTGGAAAAAAATGGATCTCTCAACTCAATTTTCTTAAATAAAATTGTCTCAATTCTCTTAGCATCTATGCTCATCTAAAAGTGGAGCCTATCAGCAGAGTAGGTCAGTGGGTTTTGTCAGCCCTGTCAGGGCATAGTATTGAAAGCAGAAATATGTGAGCTGGTAAAGGACAGTTTATATCTCTGCTGGTTGTAGCTTTTAATCATAAGTAAGCAATAAATGTATTTATTTAATTCTCAGTTGTATGTGTACTTTTTTTTAAAAAAAGCAGTATTTCTTTTACAAAATGTTAACCCAGGAAGAACATCTTGCTGCTAAAAACCTGTCAATACAAAAGGTAGCGCATTAAAAAGTAAAATTCAGTATAAAACGGTATAATGAGGAAAAAAAAAAAAGCAGCATACCGAAAAGACCAAAACCCTCCTGCAGCTGTGCCCTCCTCAGTACCTAGGAAAAAGGTCCCTACAAATTAACCCATCCCCCCGGTTTTCATCCAGCCACTTCCCACAGGGAAATATGGTGGTGACACCAGTGGCCGAGTTGGTGATCTCCACCCGCTCCACCAGCCAGCCCGGAGCCAGCCCGCTGTTGTCGTGCTCAATCCGGACCTTTTTCAGCTCCCCCATGTCCAGCGTTTCCAGGTAAAACCTGTTGGTTTTGCCTCGCTCAAAGAGGTTCCTGAACTTCTGCTTCAGCGCCCGCCTCCCCGAGTCCCCGTTCAGGCCGTGGATGGTGATGAACACGTTGGCGTCGGTGCCCGCGCCCTTCTCGAAGCCTGTCACCACGATGGTCTCATACTTGACTGGCACCAAGCTCCGGGCTTTGCTGGCAAAGCTCTCGGTGACCTTGGCACACTCGAAGACTTTGTAGTCTCGCCTCTTGTATCGCAGAGGGATTTTCACGTTGCACCTGAAAAAGTACCTGCCAAGGGGAATCGGCGGCAGGTGAACGGCATGGACAGCCACTTTGTGGGGCAAATGTTGGAGAATTGTTGAATTGTTCATGGTGAAAAAGCCTTCTAAGGTCGTTGAGTCAAACTGCTACCCCAGCACTGCCCAGGCTACCACTGCCCCATGTCCCCAAGTGCCACATCCATGTGGCTTTTAAATCCCCCCAGGGATGGGGACTTCTCTACTGCTCTGGGCAGCTGTTAGATATCCAAGCCTGTGTCAGCGTTGGATAGCTCCTTGGGTGAATAAATCTTCCCTAATATCCAGTTTAACCTCCCCTGGCCCAGCCTGGGGCCGTTCCCTCTCCTCCTGTCCCTGTTCCCTGGGAGCAGAGCCTGATCCCCCCGGCTGTCCCCTCCTGCCAGGAGCTGTGCAGAGCCACAAGTTCCCCCTGAGCCTCCTTTGCTCCAGCCTGAGCCCCTTTCCCAGCTCCCTCAGCCGCTCCTGGGGCTCCAGCCCCTTCCCAGCTCTGTTCCCTGCCCTGGACACGCTCCAGCCCCTTGGTGTCTCTCTTGTCCCGAGGGCCCAGAGCTGTCCCCAGCACTGGAGGTGCCTCAGCAGAGCCGGCCCAGGGACGGGCACTGCCCTGGGGCTGTGTCACATTGTTGGTACAAACATGGAGCCAAGTCAGGGAGTGTGCATTCTACTAAGCTGCCCAATATTAATGCTGTTTCAGTATTTTCCCCTCCATGTACCAGAACTTGAATATTTCTCTAGAAAGAGTGTCACAATGAAACTTTGAAACTGGAAAAATCTGACCTCTCCCCACACTGCTAGAGACACCCAGCACATGGAAAGGATCTGTGTGGCTCTTGTCTCCTCTAGCCTGGGCAATGGCATGTCCTGTTCCAGACCCGCCAAAGCAGGACAAGCAGTCAGACCCAGAGCTAAAGCAGGAAAAAGGCATAAAAAAAACGAATGGGAAAGATGGAGGAGGTTTAAATCTCCCGTTTCCTTTCTAGATCACCCATCTCATCCTTAGCAGGGAAAAAAAGAGGTCTGAACACAGAAATGATAGGTACCAGATGCCGATAGCCCTTGTCTCTGCAGTGCTGTCTCTAGTGATGTGAGGGGAACACCAAGCACATCCATAAATTACCTTGTAGCTGGCACTCAGCCAGGGGCTGGAGCACTCTGCTTTTAATGATGTATTTCATTTCCAATGATGCAGATCAGTGCCAAATGAGTTTTTTTTCCCTTCCCCGACCTTCACTGAACTGCAGCAGGTCCTGAATGGAGGGTGGTTGGGTTACAGTGCGTGCTTGTGTGTGTGTAAAATAAACACCTGGAAGAAGGGTTACAGTGACTCCAGCTGTATGGTGTTCCTTAAGCGCTTCCTATACTCTTGGCATTTTCTGCAGCCAAAGAGAAACACTCATTCCCTGGAAAGAAGCTTTATAGTTGAGAAATTCCAGGGGGAGCAAAATTTTAGGCTTAGGGACAGAAAAACTGCATGAGAGTGTGATGGAGAGGATGCCCAATGCTGCAGATCGATTTCCTCAGCTGTGTAGCATCTCAATATGTGGAAGTAAAATGGTGCATGCCAATATTCACACGGGGCAAAAAGAGAAAAGATGACCTTTGTAGCCCTGGCATGTGCATGGAAAATCTTTAAATACGTTCTTTTTACATACTAAGAAGTACTACCAAAACGAAAAATCCCAGTATAATTCAAAACTGTTGCTACAACAATCTGGTAACTCTTTTAATTTGGTCTTTGACTTGTCTGGGTAGGTTGTTTGATATTTGGGATGGGCCATACCTCAAGTGAGAACTTGTTCTCATGGTGCAAGCTCTCCAGTTGCTCGTGTGCACAGCAACCACCACTGTAAAGTGCTGCATCTGCAGATGTCCTTGCTCCAGTGCAAGGACAGACTGCAGGCCTTATCCATACCTTTTGGCTGCCCTCTTTAATTTAAAACAATCTTTAAAAAGTGAGATTTTATGAGAAAACCTTTGGCCCCTTCACAGCACACCGTCCCAGGAGTTTCAGCATGCTCCCAAATGGGTTCAGTGCATGGCTCTGATTGCACAGCTGGACTTTGAGAGTTCCAGGCTTTTCCCCACCAGGAGAAAAGAACATGTTTTAGTATGCAATTGACTGAGTTTTCATTCAGCAAATATTATTAAGGCTCTTCAGCTGGCTGATTAATTTGCTAGGAGAGACTCTTAGCTTCCCAAAAAAAAAAAAAAAAAAAAAAAAAAAAAAAAAAAAAAAAAAAAAAAAAAAAAAAAAAAAAAAGCACCACTTCAAGGATTTCTTGTTAAACACTCAATTGTCTCAGCTGGAAAAAACTCTTTGGAGTTAAATTCTTTAGCAGAAATGGAAATATCATGGAGAAAAGAAGAAATCCACCATTAATGTCATGGATTATGACAGTTTGTTCTGCAAATGTGTGATCTCCTTTGTTCCTGTGCCGTCCCTGTGGAATCTTCTCCCCTTCCAAAGATGGGGCTCAGATCAGTGTGTATGAGCTGGCCATGCTCAGGGCTCTTCAGGTATGGTTGAGCTGCATGATTGCAACCTTTCCAGTCATGTGTGGCCTTTTGGACCAGACCAGAAGGATGTCTTATCCAAACTGGTCTGATTCAGAGGCTCAGGCTTTGTCTTACTTCATTTCTAGGAAATCTTTCACAAGACTTTCTTAAAGCTCAGTCTGTGCAGTTTCCTACAAACTCCTTGAATTTCAGGCAGTCTGGTTATTTTCTAAGATTCATACCAGCCAATTTGTTTATAAAGTTACCTGAACATGCAAATACTTTCTCTAACTCAGAAATTGTGCAGGTAAGTCAGACAAGGACATTCCAGACCTGACACACCAAACTTCATAACAGAAAATACGACTTTCTGTTATTTCTTAAGCCTGTAATGTTTCAGGAGGATGTGTACAGAACTGCTCATCTTCCCCATGTCCTCTCAGGGCAGTTCCTTGAAAATGAGAAGGCACTTACTTGTTGCAGAGCTCCATCTCTGTCACAATAATCTCCTGGACATGCCAGAAGACATCAGCTTTTTCAGATGACTTCTTCCCATCTTTTGGGCAGTGACCAACACAGATGGCTGCAATATCACCAACGTTCTTTGAAGAAAACTGGAATGTGTCTGTTGCTCCCCTGCAGGAAGCAGAGAGCAGTTTCAGCATCCTAGAGGCTGCCAGTGACTTGCCTCATATGGACGTTAAGTAATTTGCACATGGCTATGGAAGATAGAAGATAAGCCTTCATTTACAGTCATTTGATTTAACCTACAATCATTCAACACAAAGTATAATTTCCATATTTAAATTTAGTATTTTCCCTGATTAGGGGTGACACTTTAAATTGTTGCCACTAGGACTTTCTAGGATAAACTTGAGCTGTTCTACATACAAAATCAATTTGCCTCATTATAGATAAAGCTAAAGAATGACTAATTTCCCCTCCAGCACTTATTCATTCATTCTTGACAGATACTGTATCTGTTGCACATCTACCCACCATAGCAGTTTTAAATTTGCTAGTTGAGCCACCCTTCCTGAAGCTTGGATTGGAAATAGTTCAGTGAAACAATTGAATCACAAAATCCCAAAACGGTTTGGGTTGGAAGGGACCCTAAAGATCATCTAATTCCAAACCCCTGTCATGGGCAGACATGACAGGTTTCTGTCAAAGTGTTGACTGGATCCCTGTTGTGTTCTCTGAGTATCTGTTGGGTTTATTTCCTTGGACTGGCCCTTGGTCCCTCCAAGGACAGACTGTGCCTAATGAAGGGTGCTTCTAACTCCTCCATAGGCACCATCAGCTCAAGAAGCTCCTCCTGATCGTTCATATTTCATGTGATGCCTCAGACAGTCATATTACATTCCACATAAGCCATCATTTCACCCTCCTTTACCAGAGAAAGCCTTTCCTCCCTGCAAAGCAGCAGAACATCAGCAGCGCCTGTGACTTTGGCAAGGACCCCATCTGCTATGGGTGTGCCATGTCCTTAAATACAGAGAACCCTGCTGACACCTGGAGACACACTTTGGTCCCACGTGGGAGAAGGAATATGCCCCATGTTCCCTGGATTTGCCTCCAGCAGGAGGCTGATTCCTTCCTTTCCTCTCGCAACACTGATCTCGCAGCCTTACCCCCCAGATCCTCCTGCAAAGTCAAATCTGAGCAGCTCTGACAACATCTAGCCTCCAACTATTATTACTTTCTCTCTGATTCTCACTGCCAGTGAGATGCTGTAAAAAGAGCTAAAACCACCTCCAGCTTCCTTCTGCTCCTCCCAGCTCAAAAACCACACAGCCTTCCTGGAGGCCTGCCAGGAGCCTCTTTGTACGTACTGATGGAAAACACACACGTACATGAAACAGCTACATTTCCTTTCACCAAATGCCTTTTTCTTGTTCTAAAAACTGCTCTGTGACTGACCACCAGAAACTCATTTAATATCTTCCCTGTAATCCAAGTGGGAAGCCATCAAGCTTTTTGGAAGGGGGGATGAGAAGCAGCATGGCACGGAAGAAGTGGCATTTGTGGAGGACACACAACAGCTGGGGAGTTCCTCTGGCCCACCATCCTGTTTACTACCTTTCAAACCTCCTTTTCTTGGAAGAGTTTTCCATGAGGAATTCCTTTGAGCGGCCCATCTTCCCTTCAAGGATGATCCAGATGTTTTCCTTTGTATCTGCATCCTCTCTGTCGCTGGTTACTGTGACAATCTCATAGGCTTTAAAGCATAATTAACACACAAGTTAAGCAGAAAAGGAAGAGCAGATGGCCTGCAAAATCTCTTCATTTGGCTGTCACTTTGCTTAAGAAACTCTTTCCTAATACCTATCACAGCCCACAAGACAGCAAGCATTTGCAAAATAAGGGTGGAAACACACTGAAATCTGTGGGACTTTTGACTTCTAAGTGGTTTGGGATAAAATACATGAAGAATATGAGTCCTGTTCAATTGGATAACAAGAATAGATGGAGTTATTCTTAGAATCATAGAATATTCTGTGTTGGAGGGACCCACAAGGATGATTGAGGTCAGTCTTGAACAAGCTGTCTCCAGGTCCATGCTGTGCTAAGCACTTAATCTGAAACACAGCCCAAATCCTCCATATTTTCTTTCTCCATTTTTTCTTTTCTTTCTTTTTTTTTTCCTTTGTGCCACTGCTCCTAGGAGAGTGAGGGTGTCCATGTACCCAACAGGATGTACTCAGATGCTGTGGTGGCCTCTAAATACCCAAAATGACCCTCACAAAGCTGATTTTTTTTCAGAGGCAGAGCACAATCACAGTGAAGTAATGTGATTATTGTCTCTCCAGGATTCTCCTGAGGAAGAGCACTGGTGCAGTAGTTCTTGAGATAGACTCTGCACATCATCAGTGTGGTTAAGAAACTCCTCTTGGCTGAATCACCCACCACATCAGACACCAGGATGATTGCCTCATGCCCAGTGGGATTACCCTGAGCAGATCCAGGGCCATGTTAAGCTCAGCTGTCATATTCAGCTGGGACACTTAAGCTCGTAGCCCAGAAACAGTTAAGGAGGAAACTGGAGCAACGGTACTTACCAAGCTTTAAGGACTGAAGTTATTTTCCACCTCAAAGACTCAAGCATATTACTTCTAGTGAGATCAGATGCATGTGTTCTCATGGCTTACTGATGGATTAAACCACTGCAAACAGGCCTGTCTTAGGTTTCAACTCAGAATTAGATCTTTCTCTTCCTCACAAATCCTGTTTTGTTTCTTTCTTTTCTGCACTATTGAACTAAACTGTACATGAAATAACCCCTAAAGCCAGCATGGGAACCTCCAGCTTGCAGGACATGTGGTCCTGTGACCTCCGAGGTCCCTCAGGAAATGGCACAAGAGCACTCCAAACTCACCAGTCCGTTCCTTCAGCTCCAGGATATCATTGTTGGCACAGGCCAGTTCTCTGATGAGCTGCCCATCGTCCTCACCTTTAGCCAGCCAGCGATCACACTGAAAGCGGAATGTCTTGTCCATGGCAGAGTCTGTCACATCAATATATTCCAAGTGCCAGCCTGGGGCAATTCCTAGCAAAACAAAGGTTTGGATGTTTGCACATAGGAGGTGAGGTATCTTTCCCTGGTAGTTCCATGTTGTTGCTGTAAATCACAGAATCAAGGAATGGTTCAGGTTGGAAGGGACTTTTAAAGGCCAACTCTCCTGTCATGGACAAGACATTTTTCCTGGAACCTTCCACTATCCCAGGTTGCTCCGAGCCCTGTCCAGCCTGGCATTGGACATTTCCAGGCATGGGGCAGACACAGCTACTCTGGGCACCCTGTGCCAGGGCCTCACCAGAATCATTATAAAAAATTTCTTTTTTGTTATGTCTAATCTATATTGACATTCTTCTAGATTTAAGCCACCTCTGTTGCCTTGTTGCAGCAGGCCTTGCTAAAATGTTTGTTCCCATCTTTCTCACAAGCACAAATGCAGGGGCTCTTGGGGTGACTTTATGGTGNGGCACTCTCCGGTGCCTGAGAGACTGAGAAGGGACTGAGCGAGCCGAGCTGCACCTCACAGCAAGGACTTTCCTGGATTTGCCATCTCTTTGAACAGCAAGAGGTTTCATTGTTTAATATTATTCCATTTTCATGCTTGTGGATATTTTGCTTGTTAAATAAACAGCTTTTTCCACTTTCCTTCAAGGAAAATCTTTTTTCCCCAACCACCTGGGGGAGGGGCAGCTTGAATCTGTTTCTTTGTCCTAGAGAGATGCCGTTTGGAGGTTTCCTCTCAAATTTGTCCTAAACCAGGACAGGCTCTAAGGGTTTCCTCTTTGGATTTGAAGTTGTTTATCCTCCTTTGGCCCTGCCAGCCAGCACACGCAAGGAAACTACCCATCCTTGCCCAGCAACGAGGGCAAATTCATGAGTGCTGGGACTGGATGTGAAAACAGAACAGAGTTAAGTGATGGATGTTCCAGCATGGATGACCAAATCACTTTACCCTTCCCTTGGGGCCTTCTGAGAAACCACAGCACCTTTTTAGCTCTCTACTTTGTTAAGTTTGATTTTTTCCCCATTGGAAAGGCAACTTGAAAATTAAGACAACAGCGTTTGAGAATGTTTTCCTGATTTCTCTGTTAAAATCACAGGAGCACTTGTTGACCTCGGTGGGGACGGGAGGTTCTGACAGTCTTACTTTCAAGTCCTGCTATTAGTCAGACAAAAAAAGGTTATGTTCATGATGAGACCTCTCTACTTGCTTATTATGTACATCCTGGAGAGATGAAACAGCTCTTGCTCTTCCAGGAATTCACTGCCTTGTGCCTATTTCCTTCGTTTGCAAAAATTAATCCTCATTATCCTTGAATAGAAAATGATGACACATTTTTGAGTTATGTCAACAAGTCGCCTTTCTCCTGTGGACTGTGAGCCTCCACAGCAGATAATGGCAGTTCCTTACCAGCCTCACAGCCATTGCTGCTTTGTACTTTGTCTTCCTGTACCTTCTTCAAGTTGGGAAATTAAACTGTGCACTACACAGCACTGACAATACCATTCACCCCTTAAATTTCAGGGGAACACAACTGTAAAGTCATTGTGCCTGGAAGGCTCATCTGTAGAACATCTTGCTTAGAGGAAACTCAGCTAAAGCAGGTTCCTCAGGGCTGTGTGTGGCCAGGGTTTTAATATCTCCAAGGATGGAGATTCCACAACTTTTCTGGGTGGCCTGTGCCAGGGTAGGATTACCCTGGCAGAGAAAAAAAAAAGCTTTCTTTTCTTATTTTAAATGAAATTTCTTGTATTTTGTTTTGAGCTCATTAATTCTTATCCTGTCACTGGACACTGGTGAGAAGACTTTGGTTCCATCTGTTTTAATTTTACAGACTGCCCAGAGAAGCTGTGGCTGCCTCACACCTGGAAGTGCCCAAGGCCAGGCTGGACAGTGCTTGGAGCAGCCCTGGATAGTGGAAGGTATCCCCATGGCAGGGTTTGGGACACAATTGTCTTTAAGGTCTCTTTCAACCTGAACCTTTCTGTGATTCTACAGTTCTGTGAAGTTTTCCAGGGCTCCCACTGTGATTTGACTGGAGCAACTTGCTCTTTGGGACTGTTTTGGAAATTTATTCTACACATGTTGGCAGTGTCAGCTGTTAATCTTTTGGTAGGATCTTTTCCATTTAAGTTCAATGAACATCCCTGCAGGGTATTCAGGAGGCTGCTCTGCTTCCATTAAAACTTCAGTGACAACAGTACAACATGAAAGAAAGAAAACATGCCTTCCTTTTGCAGTGAGAGATGTCAATGCCTGCAGACCAGGTTGGAATAAATGGTTGATCTCAGCCCAGCTGCCAGCAGTGAACAGGATGATGGGGTCAGGATCAGTGCTAAGCAGCAGTAGCAGAGTGGAGACAGGGTGAGATGCACATGCTTTCCTCCCTCTTCTCCAGCCTGGTGCCAGCAGCCACACTCACCACGAAGCTGTAACAAAATCCTGCCCTTTTATCAGAGGCAGAGATGGGACTTTCCTGCAGATGTTGGAGTTGAGGACAAAGCCAGCTCCTTCCCACAAGGATGCTTTTATCATCTCTGCACTATTTAAAAAGCAAGTGCTGAGCTCTGTCAGGGATCAGCACTGAAAAGCAAATGTCAACAGAGTGTCCCTTATAGCACAGGGATACATGAATCAAGGAGCTGGATGGACAGTCTTAGAAAAATGGTACAAATGTCCCTAAACATGTCTCCTGTCTGCTTTAAAAAAAACCTTTCTCTTTCCTCTCAATAGAACTTGCCATTTTCTCATTTTTATTCCTGATTTTTAGTGATTTAACTTAGATTATGAGACCTGTACAAGGGTCCCTAAATGCTTTTTATTTCTTGGAGAAATAGCTCACCCCGGGTGAAAGCTGTACTGGATATGTCCATAGCAGCGTATCTCCCCACCCTGTCCATATCCCGTGGTGCCAGGAGTGGTGTCACATCAAGGATTTCATTGCCACAGCATTAGACACAATTTAAAAGCTGATGTAGAAATGGAAGGTTTGGTTCATGTCTGAAAAATATATCCTGCTCTACCAGAAAAGGTATTATTTTTTTTTGTTTCAGATTGGGAAAGTATATATGAAATTCCTTTTTGCATTGATATGGAAAAGAAAATGGATAGGCCAGTGGTGCACAGAATCTAAATGTGAGGCTTCTGCTGGGCTGGCTCCATGTGCTGGGCATCACGTCACCAGAAGGAGAACAAACTGTGTTTGCAGAACTACTTTCCAGGTAATGAAATCCTGGTTTCAGACTATTATCCTGTTTACCCCTTGTGTTCCTCTGTGACTTTTGCAATGGGCTCAGAGACTCTACAGTGCCTAAGCAATGATAGGAAAGGAAACTCCTGCCCCAGAGTTACCAAGTCCTCAGCCCAAGCTGGTTTATAGAGCAGCATGAGCGAAAGAGGAAGAGCAGCCAGAAAGGTGATGTGAATATAGGAGGGTGAAATGACTTTCCCATGTCCCGACCACTGCTCACACAGCCTGGCTGCAAGGAGAAACTGAAGAATCTCTGCAGCAATGGCTCATCAGCCTTTTCCCTGGACACTGCCCCTGAATCAGACCCAGTGTGAGAGCCAGAGCTGCTCCATCACTCAGCTTTGGGTGCTTGCAGAAAAACCAGAGCAAACCTGCTTGTGCATTGGCGCCTCAATCAACAGCACCAGGGAAGCAAGGGCTCAGGAAAACATAGGCTGCACAGATTTCTGCTGTGACCCCAGTACAAACCAGGACCACTACATTTGCCTCCATTAATGCTTTGGGGCAGAAGGGAAGAAATAGCCTATATCTGAGTAGTTCCTGTCCAATTATTCAGCTTCTGGTCTTTAAAATAATTTGGTGAGCACTGTGCCTTTGTGAAAGGTCCCCTACCACCAAAACAAGTGTTCAACATTTGTAACAAAAGGTATTTCACCCCAGGCCTCGTTTTGCAATCCCAATTTCCACTGAAATACCCAGCAACTAACCTGCCTTGATAAAACCCATGATAGTGCCACATAGGCTCCTTAATGGTCTGCAGCTGGAAGTGACATTTTCAATAGCATGCAAAACATTTCAAATGTAATTAGATGAAGAGAAGAGCTTTGGGAAAAAAAGAATCACTTTACTTGCTTGACTCTGTATAATTTAGTGTGGTGTAGGGAAACATATTCTGTTCCCTAAATGTCCTTATCCAAAAGAGCAGTTATTTATCCCATTTATCCTCTTTCCTAAAAGGATTCAAGCTGGCCACTGAGTGATACTGGGCAAGGACCGCCTGTGTACACCTGAAAGGCCCTCACAGGACCTTCTTTCCTTTTTCCCAGGTGATGTTGGAAGTCTGTGCTTTCCTGACATCAGACAGGTTGGATTGTAAGCTCCATGTCACCCACTTCTGCAGCGATTAGCACAATTGAGCCTGACTGTAGAAGCCATAGATGAAACACAGATAATGACATTACTGTCTAATTTGACTAAAACCCCAGCCTGCAGCGCCAGAAGCTTCCTTTGCCTCTCTCAGGAACAGCCACCACTTGCCTGTACTCATCCCTAAAATATTAAGCCATTCTGACACCTGCAGAAACATGGGAGGTTGGGAGAAAAAAAACGGGGTGAAACAAGTGTGGTGGGTTCACTGCTCACCAGGCAGCCCCTGGTGAGCAGTCCCTGTCCTTGCTTTAGTGAATATTAACTATTCCTTGCAAAGAAAGAGCTGGTGGGATCAAATCTGCTGGCAGAACCACATCCATGCTTGGATACATGCACCTTCGTGGAAGTCTCCAATTTTTGCAGCAATTTTTGCGTATTGGCTGTCCTCTCTATCCCTTATCTTTGTGTAGCATATCTCATCTGGTTTGGTTTTGGAAGCAGCTGATCAAGGATAATAGTAGTCATTACTGGTGCTTATGTTTCCACAGGAGTAAACAAATCTCTCCTGCTAGGGACATTGGCTACTCAAGGGCCAGTGAAGAATTACTGCTGCCAAGCCATTCACAACCACCAACCAGCACTGCTCAGCCCCTCAACTGCATTTTTATTTATTTATTTTTTAAATTTTCACGTTTTCTGAAACATGAAGTAACTACCATAGCACAGACAGCTCATCAGCCTTGCATCCTCTGCTATTTTTTGTCCCCTGCCTGGTTAGGTGAGCATCTGTCCCTAAACCCCACCTCAGGAGGCGTCGCCGAGAAAGTGGTGGGAGTTTTGATAGTGGCATCAAATCGCTAGAAATGGAGCATTAATTGTGAGGTGTTAAAGTTCATAGCATCTAGCTGTGCATCAGTACATCTCAAAACACTCTAAGAAGGTGAATAATTTTTATCCCTAATTTACATAATTGAAAATGAGGTACAGGGATGCGATTTACGCAAGGTCATTCAGCAAGCCAGAGGCAGAATAAAAATAGATGCATTTTGTATATCTCTCCTTTAGGATCATGTTAGTTCACATCACAATGTTTCTCATCAGGGCAGACAAGCAATGCAAAAAACCTCACACAATCTTTGAGAAAGCAGAAAATTAACACTTAGGATAATTTTAGAAAATAGGTGCCCTGCCCCCCCTTTACTCTGCTGTCTCTGCAACTTGTTCAGTCCAGGATTTGACTCAGGTCGAAACCACCCATAAATTGCCCTCAGACACACCCCACCTCTCCAGCCTTCACATCTTACAGATAAACTACTCCTGTGCAAAAGCACTTCACAGCTCAGACTGGAGACGGAACAATTTCTCAGATTATATCCTTCTGATTGAAGGAAATTCTGTATTTTATTGAGGAATACTTGAAGCAAAAGCTTTTAAAAAGGATGCAGGATAATTTGTCCCCAAGAGAAGCAAAGGGGGCCTGTAGAAAAGAGAAGCTTTTACAGAAATGATAATTCTAAGGCTACATCCGTCCTTTTGAGCTCCTTCTGAAAGATTCTGCAATTCACAAGATTGGAAAGGAATGAATGCACAAGGTCAACGCCAAAGTCTTCGTGTTCTCTGTTTTAATTCCTTGCATCTTTTTTCTGCTTCATGTCACTTCTGGACTGTGGTACCCTGGCAGTATCTCTTGGTTAAGCTCTAACACCTGTAGCACATCTATCACAGAATCATGGAATGCTTTGAGATGGATGGGAGATTAAAACTCGTCCCATTTCCCCCCTGGCATGGGCAGGGACACCTTCTACTATCTGAGGCTGCTCCAAGCCCTGCCCAAACTGACCTTGGCTACATCCATGGGTGAGACACCCACAGCTTCTCTGCACCAGGGCCTCATAATCCTCAAAGGGGTGAAATACTTTGTGATAACAATGCTGAGTGAAAAAAAACTGGTGTTGAAGAGAGAGGAAGGTGCAAGGCATATGAGAGCAGGCTCTGTGGGTCAGTCCTGGGATCTCCCAAGGTGCTGAAGCCAGATTTGGGCAATTTGAAGGACTAATCAGCCATGGCACAGATGCTGGTATGCTGCAAGTCTGCAGATTGCACCCTCACTTGAGCCCAGTCTGAGCTGTAGACTTGGATGCATCCAGAAAGACATGCATGAGTTGGCATTTCCCTCCTTTGTATTTAGACACCAACAAAACAGGGAGTGTGATGGACTCTCCTCTCCTTGGGCAGTTTTACACATCTATTTCTCTTTCTCTCACTTTTTATTTAAAGCAGAAACTCTTCAACAAATCTGCCCCGAGGATCAGCAGAATTTATGTGGCAAAAGTCAAGAGCTGAGAGGGAGGGCTTAGAAAAGCCCTTCTCAGGCTGATAGTTGAATAAATCCTTACAAAGGGCTAAAAAAGGCAGTTCTTCAGGGTTTTTTTAAAAGATAATTTAAGGTCTACAAGCGCCCCAAAAGCTTGGAATCATGTCCATGAATTGCAGAAACAGACCTCTGGAATAGCCGTGTGCTGTGAGTTCAAGGCCTGGACAATTTAACATCTGAGTCAAGATACTGCTTCTGGAAATGGTAGTTCCTTCAGAGAAAGAAAAGGAAAACTGAGGGTATATAAATTATTTTGACTTCAGTCCAAATCTAAAAGGGAATAAGACACTTTCTCTTTTGGAAGAGACACCCAAAAGGAGTCACTGGGGTAGTTAGGCTGTTTAAAACTCTGCTGGACAATGTCAGAGGAGGTGGTCAATTGAGAGAAAGGCCTTGTTAAGGCAATGAAGAAGTTTGGCTCCGTAACCTTGATATTTACTTTTGTCTTTGCTCCTACAACACAGAAAAGTCTGGTTTATCCATAATTAGACTCTTCCTGGCTCCCTTTGGTTGATGGCAACTGAGATAATCAAGGATCTGAAATTAATTACTTTAGACAGACTGGTTATCACCTGGGTTCAAATCTACTCAGGCAGATGAGGGAGCTAAGTCCAGATTTCCCGTACCTTCTTGTTTCATGGAGGATGATGCAACAACAATAAAAAAAAACCAACCCAAAAATCCCCCCAAAAAACCAAAACCAACCCCAAACCCACATAAAAGGGAAAATAAAAAGAGGCTTTTTCTAGGTAAATAATTCAGTTACAGAGATACTGAGAAACTTTCAGTCATTCTTCCAGTATGGTGATTTAGTCCTTATAGCAGACAAAAAAAAAGAATAAAAATTGAGGCCTATATTTAGAAAGCCAGTATTTCTACAGACCTACAGATACTGATCTTGCATAAATGTAGAAGTAAATGAACTGAGATATGAGAAAATACATAGTGCCTATCTGAGATCAGGAGATGGGGAGTCTGGAAGTGATTAAATTTGCTCAGGGAGTCTAAATATATTAGATCGAACATCAGTATCTCAAAGTAAACAGGGGCAAGATAAAAAGACATGGAGCAAAATTAAAACTAGAGTTTCATTCACGTCACTTTGCTGTTACCAGAATCTCACTGGTGAGCTCTAAACATCTAAAAAAAAAAATCAGGAACAAGTTCCTTGAAATTGCAGTTGTGAAGTCTTTAAACTGCTTGTTTTCAAATGAGCAACAACTTCCACCCTGATCATTTTTACTGAAGTTAGAGAAATTAGATGGGGGCTTCATTCCTCCTTTATGTCTCATACAGAGATGTCACTCAGCAGTTTTTGTGGGGGAAATGGCGTTTAAAAGCATTAAAGTGGGACCATAAAACTGGTGTGCTTTTCTGGAGGATGAAAACATGGTGTTTGCAATTTAAAGACCTTCTGATAGTTCTGCCATGGCAATTACCGTCTCTTCAACTCCGAACACCCGACTGCAGTCAATTCCAGTGAAAGGATAAACAAAATGGGATGAGAACTGGGAGCAAAGCCACTGCAGCAAGGCTTCAGCAAGGGAGGAGGATGCTGAGCCGGGGTGCAAGACACTGTGAACACAATAGGCAAGGCATTTAAATGTATTTTATCCTGACATGCAGGTAGGGGGTTGGCATCCCGATGTGACAAAGATGGTTAGTATTTCCCCCATCTAACCTTGCTGGGACACCAAATTTGGTGTTGGGATTGGCCCCAAATGTCAGAAGGACCCGGAGCTGCTGCAGCCAGCCCAGAGGAGGCCACGGAGCTGCTGCCAGGGCTGGAGCCCCTCTGCTCTGGAGCCAGCCTGGGACAGCTGGGGCTGCTCAGCTGCACAAGAGAAGGCTCCAGGGAGAGCTCAGAGCCCCTGGCAGGGCCTGCAGGGGCTCCAGGAGAGCTGCACAGGGACTGGGGACAGGCCATGGAGGGACAGGACACAGGCAATGGCTTCCCAGTGGCAGAGGGCAGGGCCAGATGGGATCTTGGGAAGGAATTGCTGGCTGGGAGGGTGGGGAGGCCCTGGCACAGGGTGCCCAGAGCAGCTGTGGCTGCCCCTGGATCCCTGGCAGTGTCCAAGGCCAGGCTGGATGGGGCTTGGAGCAGCCTGGGACAGTGGAAGGTGTCCCTATTCATGGACAGTGAAGTGATCTTTAAGGTCTGTTCCATCCCAAACCATCCTGTGACTGAGACTGGTAATTTAGAAGATAAAAGAACATCAAGCATGCTCCACATATTCAGGACTCAAGGAGCAATGGGGTAGGCCAGTGTGAGGCCAAACCTTCCACAGGCCATTGGTAGACAACCATTTAGTCCAAAAAAGCCAGAAAAGAGGTAAAGAAAGAATGATCAATATTTGAAACTTTAGAGCAGAGGTAAATACAAACACATTTTTATTTAATACCTGAAGTCCCTCATGCATCTGACAAAAAACATACTTGACCCCTGACCCTACTACTTATTTAAAAGTAATAGAGCCAGGAATTTCTAGGCAGTGTCACAGCCAATTTATATAAATTATATATAGGGAGCAGGCATATATTCAAAGGATAGCTATATCCTGGGATCTCAGCAGTAATAAATACTCTACCCACCCAACAAACTGTCATGCTGAATTGTGTGAAATTTTAGATAGGAGATGCCTTTCACATGACTAATGCAAGAACAATGTAGACAACATATGTTATGATTTAAACAACAGTTTTCCTTCTTTCTGTGGGGAAAAGAAAGTACATTTCTGCTCAACAAAACCTGAGCATGTTGTTTATCCAAGGCTTAAATTAACCTTGCTGTCAGCCAGGTCTGTTCAGAACTAGTATTTACAAGTGGAAACCAGTGTTGTGAGGAAATAAGGAAAGAGAATATGAAGTTGCCATGTGTATTTATATACATATTTCAGATTCTAGACGCCCAGCTTAATATTTTAGCTGACTTGTGGTGGCTATCTGGGTACATGTTCTTAGCCCAGAGCAAATTTAAACTAATTGAGCCTATTTAGTGATTAGCCTAAGGCTAAACTCTGTTGCCTCACTTTGCCACTAACCAGCTGCACACAGCCAGCAATTACCAACTTGTGTCAGCAGCATCATCAGTGGCACTGAGAAGGTGAACCATGATCACTTGTTCAAGAAGGAAAAGGCAACAAAACCCTCCTGGATTAACAGGATTTGCTCCTCATGCAGCAGGCAAAAGACTTGTGGGACTCCCTGCCACTGGATGTGTGGGCGCAAATGTCTTCTGGAGGGCCTGGGCAAGAACTTGAATGAGAAAATTCCCTGGAAATTATTTAATGGACAAAAATGATATCCAGTTCAGGAAATGCCCTGATCTATTCATCATGCAAAATGCAGAGGACTGTGAAAGGATTACACAAGCTTGCTCAGCTTGTCCTCTTCCTCAGGCATTCTCACTGGTGAGCTCTAAGCATCTAAAAAAATGAGGAACAAGTTCCTTGAAATTGCAGTTGTGAGCTCTTTAAACTGCCTGTTTTCAAATGAGCAGCAACTTCCACCCTAATCAATTTTACTGAAGTTAGAGAAATTAGGTGGATGCTTCATCTATGCTGTTGGAAAGAGCAGCTGGACCCTACAGATCCTCAATCTGATCCAGTTCTCACCTTCCTGCATCCCAGCCTGCCCACATGCCTGAGCCCCAAGGACCAGCTTTGCTCTGGTGGGTGAATTTCATCCTGTTAGCACAGATAGTCCACCAAGGAGCCATGATGCTACTTGAGGAAAAAGTTCTTTTAGCACACATTTTAGCTGTAATAGGTTTGAAAGCAAATCTGCAAATCCATGTTGATTTCTTAGTGCTATCAGAAGGATGTCTGAACTGCTCTTGGTACTGCTGAAAAGCGTGTTTACTGAGCTAAAACTCTCTCATTCAATAGCCCTTTCCATATCTACATCTAAACTGCACATCTAAGGAATTAGTGTTTTGGCAAAGTAATCAGGTGAAAGCAGCTCCCTTACTGCATTCAGAACCAGCTATATAACATGATATTATAGAGTTTAATCAACTAAATTGTGCTGTGTTATGGGAGTGATAAATATGAGCTCAGAGCTTGCAGTCTGGGAATAAACAATCATGTTAGGTGGATACATCTCCCATAATTCACAGCAGACAGGGGCTACCATTAGTTGTGTTTTTTCTCTCTCTCAAAGACTTTCCAGTGGGAAAGTCAAATCCAGAGATAGCATCTTTTATTAACAGAATGTGACATGCAGCTTTCCCCATCTGCCACAGCTTGGAGAAGTTGAGAGGGTGGTGGCCAGGTCACATCAATACTGGCATGAAACCCATCCCAGCCAGAAACCAGCTGCCTCCCTACAACCAGGTACAACTGGGTAGTCCTGCTGCCATTCCTCCCCAGACTGTGATAAAAATCACTGCCAAACAGCTTTATTAATAGTGACTCAGGTGAGCCTGTGGGAGCTATGGAGCTTCACCTGTGGGCTGCAGCAAGGGCTGGCCTTTAGTGAGCAAGCCATTACTAATGCAGTACAATCTCTTTTGAGATGAAGATGGGATGGGATGTCACCACAGCAGTGTTAGTGATGCATTTGTTGCAAGATACCTCTTGGTGCCTGGAAGAACACAAATGACAATGACAGTTGTACTGGGCTCTGCTTTGCTGTTTGTGACACCACTCAGGATGACCAGCAGTGGGGAAATGTCAGAACCTCTCAGCAGCAGCCTGTGTGCTCACTGGCTGATGCAGTGATCTTAATAAAGCCAGACACAGATCTTTATTTCTGCCTTCTAAGACTCCCTGTGTTATGCCAGGCTGCATTTCCCCACGTGCCAGTGTCAGGCTGAGAACACAAAATTCCTCTGGGAGTGCCGTGCTGGCCTGTGTGAGAGGTATTTCATGGAAGGAGTCAGTGTTTTGGGACAACAGGCTGGGTGCCTTTGCTCTAGGGGAGGCATCCCTGGTGCTGCAGAGGTGGCTGTGAGCTCAGACTGAAGCTGGGGCCCTGCTGCAGCAGATGCTGCACCAGCAGCCAGGGGGAAAAAGGTCACCTGCATGAAGGGGATGTGTTTAGACAGGGAAGCTGGGACACAGGATGTGGGTAAAATCCAGGTAATTTCCCAGCCTGAAGCAGAGCTGGGGACACTGCCTTCAGCCTGTGTTGTGTCTGTGTGTTTCCCCAAGTGGAAACATCCCAAACTCACCCCTGTCACTGCCCTGACCTTTGTTGTCATGCCAGATCCGCACTTTGCAGAGGTCTCCCAGGCTCAGCATTTCAGAGAAGCTGAATTCATCCATCTGGTTCCTCTCAAACTTGTTAGACTTGTTGGACTCTTTCAGAGGTAGGGTGCCGCTGTCCCCATACTCCCCAAACAGGATCAAGCACACGTTGGCATCAGTGCCTGCTCCTGGAAGGAGAGAGCAGAGAAAAATGCCACGGGTTACTTTGCCTCATTGGGCTGACTGCCCAGCTGCATGGGGAGGCGACAAAGGCAGGCTGGAAGAGGCTGCAGGGGTGCTCATGTGGATTTGTTCAGGATCCTGAAGGGAGGACAGCCAGCTCTTCCAGTCAATCCCACAAATACAGCTGGATGCTCTGCCCTGGCGCTTGATGTGTGGTGACTGTGGTGATGGCAGTGCTCACAGGAAGCACAAATTTTTCTTCCTGATGGAGGACTTTCCATCACAATGCTCTGTGCAGGATGTCAAGGTAGTAACTCCTACTTGGGAAGTTGCTCTCTGCTTAGGAATTAAAGTGACTTTTCCAACAGAATCCAGCAATCTACTAAGGAGTGTTAAAGAATAACTTTTATAACTTTTCTGGCCACAAAGTGTTGTCTTGGGCTTCCCACTGAAGCACAGTTCTTTTTGACACTCAGTCATTCCTTCCTGCAGCCCCACAACCTTCTCCAAGCAATTATGGCGCTCCTTCAGCTGGGGTCTGTCTCCTCCTGCTCTCCCTGTGTTTGATGGCACAGGGATTTCAGAGCTACGTACAGATCATCAACCAAGCCACTGTGGCATCTCATGGCCCCCTTCTCCCAACACGCAGCAGATCTTCCTTCTCTACTGCTCTTTCTCAAAATATTGTCCCTGCAGCAATTAATGGAAAACGTCTCAGTTTCCCATGCAAGAGTTTCCCCTACCAAATTCCACTTTCTTATTGTGTATATGTTAGGAAATTAAAAAAATTCCAAGATGATCTTTATTACCTGATATTGAGTGTAATTTTTCTTCTACTGTCCATATTTTGCCAAAGAAAGCAGCCATGTTGTTTTCCTGACTTTAGGTGAGTTCCAGGCCAAACCACCACCTGCAGTGACCTTGCATTTTAGCTGTGTTACATTTTCACTTGGCACTATTTTTAGTTCAACCAAAATGACTGGATTTTAATTTTGACGTCCTAATATAAGAGCAGATTCAGGGAGAGAAATATGGGTAGACGGCCATTGCTGTGTCAGAACCAAGGCCCTTAAATTTTGGAAAATGAGATAATCAAGCTCAAATCTGCCTCACAAAGAAACTCAGCATCTGCTGCCCTCGTTTGGATAGCCCAGCTTTGAAAGTCTAACCTCCTGCCAGGCCCTTTCTTACACAAGAGTATCAGAAATCCACTTTGAGCCACACAGACAGCATTTCCCGCAGCTCCACTCAAACACAATGCAGAGACAAAGTTAGGGGGACTGTAAACTTCTGGAGAAAGGCTCCACTTCCCCTGGATTATTGCTTGAATACAGAAGTTAGGAAGAAATCATGACTGTTCTTATGCAACTGGGGGAAAAAAATGGCTAGAAGAAATAGAGGGAAAAAAGAGTCCTACAGAGGAAAAGAAAGCAACATGTGGTGTCCATGCCAGAAGCTGCCCATGTTAAATTGGGGCTAATTTTCAACAGTTCCCCAGGAAGGGTTTAAGTAGGAAGAGAAAGCATCAGGGATTCAGGCAGTTCATCTGGCAGTACTTTTTATGACCCCAACGCTTGCTGAGGTGAGGAACAAAGCAAACTGAAGTCCATTTCCTTGCAAGGAGCAGGCTCCTAATTAATGCCAGGTCTCAAAAAGCACAGAACCAACTGTTTCTTAGCAAAACCATCCCTGCAGGAAGAAGCTTATGAAGGCCTCATACTGTGACATTTCCCTCACAAGCAATTAGCAGGAGATGGGAAAGTAAAAACCAGAAATGTTAAATCAACGTACATTTCACTTACTTGGGTGTCTGATATTTTTTTGTTTTTGTTGTTGTTGTTGCCAGTTCCAGGAAACTGTCAGGCACATTTAGGAACTGTAAAAACTTGACAAAAGAAGAGATGGAGGTACTGTGGTTGCACCAGCCTTAACTGGTGATGAGTGCAATAGTTCATGGATTGATATTAGGATCTGCAGAACTGACCTGAACTTCATCATCAACACCCTAAACAGTGGCAGAGTGTTTCCTCATCAAATTTCCAGCTAAGAGTAGATTTGTGTGGGTGACTGATACGTTGAATGCCAGAATTCCAACCCACATGGACCTTGGGAAACTTGAGGACTGGGCAAGCAGAAATCCCATGGAATTCAGCATGGAGAAATGCAAAGTCCTCTGTCTGGGTTGGAATAAGCCTTGTACGTGCTGGGAAATTGAAGATGACCCAAAGTTTACAGCAGCACCATTCATACTCTGATTGGATCCAAGCTAGCAGGAGGTTTCCAGTGTTCAGTGCAAAACACCTTTTTGAATTCCTGGGCTGAGAAGAACTCAGAGGATGGCTACTAAGATGGACAAGAGCTGGGGCACACCACTGTGAGAAGCCCGAAGAGGAGTTGGGGCAGGTGCACAAGGGCCCTGGTACAGGGACAGTGGTGATGATGACAGGGCCATGTACTGTGTCATGTCATACCCCAAAAAGCCACAGCCATAAGCTGCTGGGGAGGGTCAAGCTGAGAATGAGGAAAAACCGGATTTCTTAGAGATGTGGTGCAGGTCTGGGTGCGGATGCCCGGAGAGGGGGTGGCATCACTGTTCTTGGAATTGTCCAGTGTTTGGCTGGGCACTCTGAGCTGGCTTGACCTGGTGCTGGCAATAGTCCTTTGAGAAAGAAAATGGGTGAAATAACCTCCAGAGGATCCTTTCAAAAAATCTCTATGATTATATGATTCTTACTGAGAAGATACTTTGTTTTTAAGCAAACTCTGGCCTTGAGTCACAGCCTTCTGAGGCCAAAGGATGTCCTTCTGACATAAAAAAGACCTATGAAAGGCACTAGCAGCTGACACCAACTGTCTTAAATTATGTAATTTGTAGGTTGGAACTGAGTTGACAACATCCTAATTAATCTTATAACAGCAGAGATAAGAACCTTCTGCTTCATTAATGCTTGGAAAATGAGAAATCAGTATTTATTCACTCTTCATCTTTACTGCATTAACATGTGCATGATGCTAGAGAAAGTAAAAGTTAACAAACCAAAGGACATTTCTGTGCCTCAGAAAGACCCATCAGGTGGTCTGGATCCATTTCACCTATGCCTATGGGTCCTGCCTTGAAAAAAATCAGATTGTGCTTTACATCTGAGATCAAGATGTTGGTTTTAATCAAAGATTATCCATCTGACTTGGGAGGTGTATGCCCAAACAACCTCTTCTTATCTATGTGTAGACTGAGAGCCATCTGAGGTACAGCTGGTAGTGGAAAAGAGGTGATTTGAGCTTTGCAGAAGCAGAGTTGTTCCCTGTTGCAGACTCTGTAGGTTAAAATTTCACTGGAGTAGACTGACTTTGTGAAAGACAAACTATAGCTTAAAGGTTTCCTTGAGGAAAATGTAAAACAATGCTGTTAAATGTGTGTGTGCTGCGGAAGAAATAGTTTATGCTTTCTAGTTTGCTGTAGAATCTTTGTGAGATTGATTTTCCCTAACTTTAGCCATTTAACCTAACTTAATAATGAAGTCTCTGTCTGAATCTGACAAAGAAAAATTCAAGAGGCAGAGATCCTCAGGAGAGTTATTCAGGCCACTGATGAAGACTTCTCTCCCAGATGAATTGACCAGAGACAGTCTAGAGTAGGAGTAACTAAAACAGAAACATAATTATTGGCTAAATAGGTGAGATTACTTTGCCTAATTGCATTTTTAAAGAAAAAAATTATTTTTCTTTTTTTTCCTTTGGTGACCCTTACATGATGGAAAGTTGAAAGCCATTGCAAAGAAGAACTTTATACCAAAAAAAAAAGCACATTTGATTCCAGTCCTTGTGCAGTATTGCTGCTCCTCAACAGTGTCAGTGTGGCAGAAGATGATATAACATGATTAAAAATCACTGAGGATAAAGTGTCTTTCTTCCTGAATTGGTCCAACCAGGAGTAATTGTGGAATACATAATGATCAAAAAGAGGAGATGGCTCATGACTTGCACCTGCTTTAGATAAGCTGGATAAAGTTCAGCATTATGTCAGTGAGATGTGTGATCTAATCACAAAGACTCTCTGAAACCTCTCTGTAATCTGCTCTTTCCTACTGGTTGTCACTGTTCATAATGAAATAAAATGTTTCTTCATTAATACCCGTCATCCTTCGTTCAATGGGAAGGGCAGATCTGTCTGCTGCTGCTGTCATTTTCTATTCTCCTCTCATTTCTATTTCCATCACCTTTGTGAGTTAGGGCTGGTTTTCACAAGAAAGGTCACAGAAAGATGTACTATTATATTAGATGGATGGTCAGATACATAAACAAATCTTCCTCTCTCTTTCTCTTCTGTTTTTTGTATTTCACTACATGTTTTTCAGACAAGCAGCCAGCAGAGAAGATAGATAAGAAGTGGTGAGGTGGCACAAAGATGCACTGCCAGAGAAATTTTGATATTCTTAGATCAAACCTTTGAAGCTGCATAAATTACCACTGATAAAACCAGGAGAAAAAAAAAAAGAAGAAAAAAAGAAGCAACAAAGGAAATAAAGAAAATATATTTAGAGGTCAGGACTTGGTTATATGCACTGATGTGACAGAATCTCGCTTGAGGACCAACCTTTGAAACAAGGTGTCTTCAAGACAATGTCTGGCTTGCCCCATCTTGGCACAATTCATCTTGTATGTGACAGCAGATTTTATCCAGCAGCCTGACAAAATTCCCCATGAAAAGAGGCAGTGATTCCAGGAAATGACGTTGAAACCCCATTTCTTGGCTCTTGGAGCTCTTTCTATATACTCTGTTCCACCTCTTATATCTGGTGTGCATTTAGGAATGGCTTTTTTTTCACAGCCTGAGATAAATGGTCTCAAAACACTTTGAAAAGATGGGTGAATTATTGCTGTGTGCTTTAGGCAAGGCACAAAGTGCTGACTGAAAACCTGAAGCACACCAGCTCTGACCACCCTATGTGGTACCTGGTACCTTTTTTGGTACCTGACCAAAAAAGAAAAATGTGGCTGCTGACCTCTGCAGATTTTTCTGGCAATAGTTTCTTCTAGGGTGTCTTCAGAGGAATCAAAGAGCAGTCAGACCTGTGCCTTGTGTCTAAATATGTTATGCCCAGAGCCCAGATGAGAATGAGCCTCTTAGACACCACCATGGTGAACAGCCAGCCAAAATGGTTGTATTCCAGATAAACCGTGTTTTTTTCAAATATAATTTTAAATGAAACAGATGAGGGTTATCTCCATTATTAAAAATCAACTTCATACTAGAAAACTCATAAAATATCTAGGACCAACCTCCAATGTCACTGGTTTTAACCTGAAGAGTGTATGTGGTGTCCTCCATCATCTGCTCGTCGTTTATGACAGCTGGCATCTCACACACCAGGCTTCCTTTGTCATTTTTCAACTTGGACAGCCAATCCCCATAGGTAAATGTGGCCACTTCTTGATTGGTAAGATTCTTCAGGGTGATCTGTGAAGAGCCAAAATGGGGGGAAAAAAACTCACTCTCTATTTGAATGAGGGCAAATTGTAAACTTGTCAAGTGCATGATCTGGTAGGACATGGGGAGAACTTGGCTATAGCTCCAAAGCCCATAGTGAACTCTTCTGGGATGAATGGAGCTCTCTCCTATGGGCAGTAATTGATGTGGTGGTTTGTTCTGAGAAATGATCTTCACAGTATTATAACGCTTTGTCAACTATGTAGCAAAGCAAAGGGAGAAATTTGCTCCTCAGACCTAAGTTATGGGCAAAGTTCATCTCTAAGATAGTCAGATCTCTCCTGCGAGCCAGTGTGGAATTCACTCCAAAGAAGTAACAGAATTATTAAAAACTTCACTACCTCTCCTCCAAGCACTCAGAATCTTTCTTTTGCCTCCCTGGCATGAACCAGCAGATAGCATCGTAGAGAGACACAAGCCCAAACAAGTTAAAACAAGGCACAAAATAAAATTAGGCCAGCAAAAACTTAATATTTCACACACTTCTCCCTCTGGGAAAAGGTGGCAGAACAAACAGTATGCAACAGATATTAGTCACACTATCTAATGTGTCATGGAAGCAGCTCAGATGCTGTGGTGATAAGAACAGAATGGGAATGAATTCAGAGCAACTCAACAAGTTACTCCAACAAATGCCTTATAAAATACCCACCTTTATGTCCCCTGTGTGTGTGGGCTCAGTGGAGCATTAGTCAGGTGGGAGTAAAGCATTACACCTGCCCAGAGCAAAAACCTAGCAGTAAGTTCTCACTAAACTGGGGGAGCTGAAGGGAAGGGAGGAGACAGCGCTGTAAATTGCCATTTGTGTTACCACCCAACAGAAACTGAGACTGTACCTGTGTGTAGTAGCAGTGCACCAGAAAACACTGCCTCAGCAAAGGAAACATGAGCCCACACGTGTCAGAGAAGCGTGGTACAGTGTGAGGGAGGAATGACTCGGAGTGGTGGGAAATGTTGCATTAAAAAGGATGCCCGCAGGTGTGGAGCCCCACCCAGTGCTCCGAGCACGGCTGCGTGCAGTGCAAAGCCGTGTCCGACTGAGCCGTGAAAATCTTCAAGGGTGTGGATTCCCCAGACACTCTGAGTCCTCATCCCAGGGCTGCACCACTCTCACTGGGAAGATTTTATTCTTTATATACGATAAGGGTTTTCCTCAGTGCAACTTATGTCCATTGCCTCATGACTTTTTGCTGTCCACCTCTGAGAAGAGTCTATGGTTTCTGTAACCTCCTTTCAAGCAGCAGAAGACTAACTGGATTTTTTCCTCAGCCTTTTCTTGTCATGGCTTAAAAACTCTATTTTCCTCAGCCTTTCTTAGAGTACCATGTGCTTCCTGTAGCCCCTTGACTACCTCAGTGCTCTTCCACTGCATGCTCATAAATCAGCTTATGGAAAAATACTCAGTAAAACTTATCTTGAGATAAAAATGTGATCAAATTCTGTCTTCACACTTCAGGTGACCCAGCCCATAGCCTTCTATTGATTCTAACCAAGCCTTGCTGGAGTCTTCAGCAGTTCAAAAGAAGAGTACTGCCCCAGATTATAAAAAAAAATGTTTTAGATAAGGCAGTAGCTACACTGAAGATGAGCAGTAAACCATGCTGTTTGTGCATTGAATGGTTCTGCAGGTAGGACACTCATCTGGGGTCTTCAATCTGCTGATGCTAAAGAGGGATCTGTAAGATTACACCTTCACCCCCTTGTCCCAGGGGGACAGGACATTTTTGGCTGTAGAAGATGTCCCACTTTCCCAAAAAGCTGCTTATTCATAGCCAGTGACACTATTGCTTTGTGGTCAAAAAACTGTTCTGTGAGTCAAGAGATATTGAATCAGACCCTTGCTTTGAACCAAGCAGAAATCAGGTCTCCCCCACCCCAGCTGGTGGCCTTTCTGCTGGGACACAGAAGTGTCCTCTCTCAAGGATGTGTTAATGATGCCTGTATACTCTTAGGAGTCCAGCCCAGAAAGTTTTCTTTGCAAAATGGAATGGTAGGTAATGTCAGGTTGACTGAAAATGTCTATTTCCCCTCTACCCCAGTGCATAAAATGTTTGCTGGAAAAGGTTCAGCCAGCAGTACCTCTGCTGCACTTGGGAATGACAGCGACACTGTTAGCAGCAAAATGTCCTGAGCAAAACTTGCAGGGAATTGTCAGGGAAACAGTGGGGATAGAAGCAGATTAGAGCTGTCAGCTGGAGAGCACTCAGACACTGAGGTCAGGCCTCTCACAAATACCCAGCCCGTGGTCAGTGCTCTAGATTCTGTCTGAGAAAATTGTCTGGCTAATGAAGCTGCTAGAGCAAAATGCCATCTTTTTCCATCCCCAGCCACTCACCCAGGATGTGTGATTGCATCTGTGTGCTTCTTACTGTAAGCAGTAAGGACAGAAACAGAGACCTGTCCCTGGTATCTTGTTCTGGGGTGCTGCTACGGGAGGAGCAGACAGGTGAAAGAAATTCATTTTATGAGCATTTCTTGCCCAAGGGATATCAGCCCAGACATCCAGCTGTGCCCTGGGCTGATCCCCCACTGTGGGCAGCAGGGGAGGGGGGATTCTGCCCCTGTGCCCAGGCGAGAGCCCACCTGCAGAGCTGCCCCAGCCCTGGCTCCAGCAGCACAAGGACCTGGAGCTGCTGCAGCCAGCCCAGAGGAGGCCACGGAGCTGCTGCCAGGGCTGGAGCCCCTCTGCTCTGGAGCCAGCCTGGGACAGCTGGGGCTGCTCAGCTGCACAAGAGAAGGCTCCAGGGAGAGCTCAGAGCCCCTGGCAGGGCCTGCAGGGGCTCCAGGAGAGCTGCACAGGGACTGGGGACAGGCCATGGAGGGACAGGACACAGGCAATGGCTTCCCAGTGGCAGAGGGCAGGGCCAGATGGGATCTTGGGAAGGAATTGCTGGCTGGGAGGGTGGGGAGGCCCTGGCACAGGGTGCCCAGAGCAGCTGTGGCTGCTCCTGGATCCCTGGCAGTGCCCAAGGCCAGGTTGGACAGGGTTTGGAGCAGCCTGGGACGGTGGAAGGTGTCCCTGAGACAGAATGAGAAGAATTTTAATGTCATATACAACCCAAACTATGATTCTGTGGTCACCTCAAGGGACACAAGCAGCAGCAGTGGCAGGCTGACCTCTGGGGCACAATGTGGGTACATTGCCTCTCACTTACCCAGCATGGACACCCTAAATGTCGGTCATCCAGCCCAAGCACATCAGTGGTGGGACCTGGGTATCCCCAGGGAAGCCCCACATCCCACTCAAACTGGGGGCAGGTAAGGAACTTCTTGAGGCATCACCCCCTCTCTCAGGTCTGCCTATCTCATGCCTACAGAGGGGGCCTGAATAGTTTGTTGGAAGGAGTGAAAGCTGAATGTAGTCTTTTTCAGTGACTAAAATAGCAGAAAATTAATCCCATCCTGCAAGGAGATGTTTGTGGGCGTTGCACACACAGGGGATGATGCAGGATTTTGGTTTCAATTGTGAGGGTCAACAAAGTCATCCTAGTGAGCTGAGCTGAGACTATATTTAATTTCTGCCTGTTTCTCTCAGTAGAACTAGCTACTGCTTGGCAATGAGACCACTGTGCATGGCATGTAAGCTATTTTTTAGGATACCTAGAACTTGCTGTGAGCATCCAGAATGCTTTCAGCTCAAACTTTCTTGCTAATTATGCAAGAAGCTTAACTGGGCTGTACAACACCAATAAGCCATGAAAAGTAAGTGGCAGAAGTGTGTACGAATAACACATTGATAATTTGCTTTGTAGCTGAGCAAATAGAGTAGTTGACAGGAACATTAAACCAACAATTTCAAATTAATTGCACACTGTCTACTGCAATGGAAAGGTTTGACATGTCCAATTATTTGATTTACCCCTACCCAGCCTTTTTCCAGATGTCACGTAAAACATGCTCTACAGGGTCTCCCACTCTACTGACACCAAAATACACAGCTCCTGGAATACACCTTTAAAGGCTCAAACACAGGATTTTATGCTTCTGTTGCATGTCATTATTCTTCACTTTAACCTGGGAACTTCTGGCTGTAAAACAAAAAGATGTCTCCCTTTTGCAAAGAATAAAAGTCAGCTTCAGCTATATAATTCTCAATTCTCAATAATAATTCTCAAATTCTCTTAATCTTCTTTATACAAAGGAGAAAAGACTGAATAAAGACCGAGTCCCACATGCAGGATTATTTGTGACGTTTGAATGCAATGCAATTAGTGCTTCATTAAGGCAGCTTCTTATCTGTCTGGCTTTGACAGCACAAAGTAACATTAAAATTCTGAGGGAAGCAACTCTGCAGAATTCAACAGTCTCATAATTCCTGCTATTTCACTGAGCTTTCATCCCTTCTTGTTTCTAGCTTTTCAACTTCATAGCTAAGACACTGGGCAGCAGGTGAAATCCTCACAGGGACTGAGAAAGCAGCTATCCCAGGAAGTGGTTTCCAAAGTATGCATTTAGATGAATTTCCTAATTAGAACAAAACTTCTATGCTGAGGGTAGGGAGGCCCTGGCACAGGGTGCCAAGAGCAGCTGTGGCTGCCCCTGGATCCCTGGCAGTGTCCAAGGCCAGGTTGGATGGGGCTGGGAGCAGCCTGGGACAGTGGAAGGTGTCCCTACCCATGGGAAGGGGTGGAGTGGGGATACACTTTAAGGTCCCCTCCAACCCAAACCATTCTGTGATTCTCTGAATTTGCTCCCCAGTTTTTCAGAAACACAGAGCAGTGTCATAGTAGCTTCATGTGGAAGAACATGAGATTCAGCATTAGATCAGTGGCAAACATCCCCACTTTTTGTCCCTCCCAGCAGTGATGTGATCAGAAAGCATTGCTGAGCTTTAGAGACCATTCACGATGCATTTTTGGGCATAGCAATGATCAATAATGTTCATTTTGTTGCAAAACATCACTAATCAAATTTTGTTCCCTCTAGAGGTTTAGCTACTAGCATTTAAAACTTATTGCTTCTCTGTGGTGCAGTTTGAATTTTCAGCACCAAGTTCATTACTTCACTGAGATTCTGAATGAAATTTTAGTGTATTTTATGTAGACAGAAAAAAAATATGACTACTTGCCTGCTTGTAAATTGAATCTTTTGGCTGTGTACAGAATCATTGATAATTCATGCATTTTAATTGGTATTTATGCATTTCTATATCTGGTGAACTAAAAGCAGTATAAATTATGGCTAGCAACAGTTTACCAAAAGACCAAAGAAAATTAAAAAGATCATTTATTGTTAGTTTAATAGAACAAGAAAACCGAGAATATCATGTAGATAAATGGAGCAACAAATGGTTAATTACGGGGTTGATGGCTTAATCTAGCTTCTCATTTCACTGTGCTAGTTAGCACTAACTGTGAACCATCTGTCTGAGAGTTTAGCACTACCCCCACAAGTATTTCATTATGCAGTCTTAATATGCACTTTTGACAGAAATGGAAATGGGCTCTGATCAGTTTTCATGTCACACCAGGCTACGTAAGTTTTTGAGGCTGGAATACAAATCAGAGAGCAAGAATCCTTCCTCCCCTCTTCCAGAACACCTCTGTGAACCACCCTCTGCCTGGGAATGCAAATGCTGTGTTTACCTTTGCAGGCAAGGTGGGAAAGAAAACCAATAAATGCAGTTCTCTACGTAACACTATAGCTGAAAAACCCTCTGTGATCTGTTTATTTAAGAAAAAATGCAAACTAAAGGCATCATTTCCATAAGCTTCTGAAACCATAGACTTCAAAAAGACTGGTTTGTATTGGAAGCAACCTTAAGGACCTTCCAGTTCCACACCTGCCATGGGACACCTTCCACTGTCCCAGGCTGCTCCAAGCCCTGTCCAACCTGGCCTTGGACACTGCCAGGTATCCAGGAACAGTCACAGCTGCTCTGGGCACCCTGTGCCAGGGCCTCATCACCCTTACAGCCAAGAGTTTCTTTCTAATGTCTAATCTAAATCTCTCCTCTTTCAGTGTAAAACCATTGCCCTTTATTCTGTTACTATCTGCCCATGTAAAAAGTTGTTCTTTCTCACTGCCCTCCTTTGCATCTGTTCTCAAGACATGTTCTTGTTGCATGGTCCACCTGTGGCTCCTGTAGAGCTGGAAGGTGCCTGTAAGTCTGCTGGGTAGGTCTAAATGAGAATCCTCTGTGCCCACTTGCCTGGAAAATCTTTGCTTTTTGTAGGACAGTCCGCCAGGCTGAGGGTTTGGAATGCCTGGACAGACAAGGCTACAGGAAAATGGGAAGGCACAACTAAAGTTGAAGCCATCCCTTGCCTTTGTGCCACTGATTCATGACTGCAAGACCTGGAATGTCTCTGGATGAATAAGCTTTATTTGATTTCATTTTACATGAATATGATTTATAAAACTCAGGGGAGAGCATGTAAGAAATTAAAAAGGGAGTTTGACCAAGACATCTGAATCAAATCAGACAACAGATTGAGTTATTCCTTAGGCACAGAGAGAAAAACTGTGCATCTGTGGCATCAGTTCTAAAGATATGTGCTGGAGGTCTAATCTTTTGAGGAGCTGCAGAAGCATCATCATAAAATCATAGAATGTTAAGGGCTGGAAGGGACTTTAAAACTCATCCAGTCCCACCCCCTATCAGGGGTAGGAACACCTTCCACTACCCCAGGTTGCTCCAAGTCCCATCCAGCCTGGCCTCGAACAATTCTAGGTATAGGGCAGCCACAATCTCTTTGGGCAACCTAATATTTTGCCACCCCCACAGTAAATAATTTATTCCTAATACCCAACCTAAATTTCCCCTCTTTCAGTTCCACTTCTTCCCCAGCTGCTGAGAAAAAGTTTAGAAGTGGAAATGTTGAAGTAAAAATGGTACTGGAGCACAGAAATTCCTCTGAAAATGAAGTCCATTACTTCAGTGAAAACTGATGGCTGTGTAGGGTCAATGTTTAGAAACACATTATTTATGTGAAAAAGACTGCTGTAAATTAGTCAGATAGGATAAAGGACCCAATTAAAAAATCATTCAGTGTTCCCTCTGACCATGGTTAAGCTACTAGGTCTTAAATTGTTCTCATAGAAAGGTCAAGATACAGAAATCCAGCAAGATGTCAGCTCCAGGAAAAGCATGGTAAAGGAAAACGGCAGAGATGTGTTTCTCCATTAATGACAACTCATGGTCTGCAATCAGAGCATTGTTCCCCCTCCTCCTCAGAAATATATCTGTAGGGACCCACAACAAGCAAACTACTTTTGACTGCCCAGATAGAGGTGATCCTTACAAGGAGCTGGTGGCTTGAGAGCAAAGATAAAGGCAAGCACTGTACAAGGGAAAAGTACCATCAATTTGCATGCTCCATTCAAAATGCAAGATAAAAATGACACTTTATTTGTATGGACAAGAAAAGAAATAAATGTGTGTGCTAGAGGAGGAGGAAAGAGGAGAGATGCGATGATCCAGCTGAATGGATGGATTATTTGGAAATGTCCCACATGGCCCAGGGTGTCTCTGTTCGACAGACAAACATCCACCTCTCCCAGGGATTCAGATTCCCACATGGCAGAGACCTGAAGGGGCTGAGGGTACAACCCAGTGACCAGAAAAATATTGCAATTGCCCTGGTGACAAACCAAGGCTCTTGTGCAGAGGAGAGTGAGATCTAACAGCAGAATCTGTCGTGAAACCATAGAATCATTTAGGATGGAAAAGATGTCCAATATGGTCACGTCCACCCATTAACCCAGAGCCACAGTGATTGTTGTGACCATGCCCCACAAATGTGCCACACTCACAACCCTTTTGAACACCACCAGACATGGTGATTCCACCACCAAAAAAAAGCCCTAAATCACAGCTTTTCCCTCCGATCTCTTTCTTGACTCAATTCCTGCAGGGAAAAACCATGAGAAACCAAAGAGAAAAAATAGAGAAAATTAATAAAAAACTACTCCCCCGGTGCTTTTCTTCTCTTTGCCAGGGGCTGAGAGGCTCCAGGACATGCAGTTTGTGAGAGACCCATGATGCCAAGAGCTTTACCCTTTCCATGAACCAGTGTGGGCGCATCCCCTTCCCGTCCGTCCGGATCCTCATCTTCCTGAGGGGTGCGATGTCAGCAATCTCCATAATGAAACTGTCCTCCTGGCCCCGCTCAAACCTGCAGGGATTGGAAGAACAAGGAGGTTTTCCTGCTGCTTTACAGCCCTCTCTGCATCTCTGTCCCATGCCTTAGCCCTGGCCATGCCAACAGCCTCAAATCAAAAGTTTATGAGTGTTCTTGACTGGACTTTAGCTTTCCTGCGCTGCAATCACCAGCTACTGCGCTGTTGGCAAGACACCTCAGTGCAGATTTGACAGGGATTCCTCCTTCCCTGGAAAACACAGCCCACCTGGATCTGCTGCCATTCTGTTTGTAGCCAGAACAATAGCAACTCACAGTCAGGCTTCTGCACATTGCCTCCCTCCTGGCAGCTGTCCACTTGCCTGTCCGGGGCCCGTTCCAGCTAGAAGGCAAAATAATTTTTCCTCATCTCGCTTCCCCTGAGGTGCAGCAGCACAAAACTTTGTGTTTGCCATGGAGAGAGGCAGTTGCTGCAGCTCAGCTAAACGTGGTACTGGGATGGGAGCCCTGCGTCCAACTTTAGAAAAGCACAGACAAATTGTGTTAGAATGAAGACAAAACTAACCTGATGAAGTTGGGGGATTTGGACTTGCAAACTGTCTCTGCCTCTGGTAAGAATCAGAGTGGTTTTGTGTAAGCTTGTGTGAAAGACCTTCCCCGGTGCGTGGCTGCTGAGTACAGGCCCGGGGATGTGCAGGAGCTGCTCATCCATAGCAATCAGCAGGAAGCAGGAGAAGAGAAAAAACAGCTGACATGTGCTTCCCAAAGAAGATTACATTGGCTAGGATTGCACCTTCCCTCCCTCCTGGCATCACCGGTGTTGGGAGGAAAGCCTTGCTTCAGTGGAAGCGCTGCCTCAGGCTCAATGTCGCTCTGTTCTAAACAAGTGTATCTTGCAGTTTGCTCCCTCAAATACATGGAGACCTGCTGTGGTCTTGGAGTTGGAAATATAATCCCTGCTAAGGAGAAAGGCAGACTAATCCAAGGGGTCTACCAAGCACATGGTGAACACTCTGCTGTTGAGGTTTCTCTTTCATGGAAACTTCTGCTTGTGGGGGAATTACCAGAGCATGCTGAGAGGGTTGGGAAGAGCCCTGCAAGATGTGGGCACTGCCATAAGAGAAACAATCCATAATGATGATATCTCATTCCTGGCAATGCACACAGCCTCCCATAGCTATGCAGTGCCAGAATGTGGAGAAAAAAACCCCATTTTCTTTACCAACCTCTGTTCAGATTACCCCCTGCAGGATGAATGTGATTCTACTCACACTCTTATCTGAGCATGCATATCTGCAGATGTTAGTAATAGGGGTTGGCTCGAGCCTCTCTGTTTTCATCCAGGCATTGCTTCCTCTGCACCCCCAGAGGCATTTGGACAGGGCGTTTTGGTCCCAGTCCATATCTATTTATTAAGGGTTATGTTTGCTCTTTGAAAAACTCCTTTTTCTTCTTATTTGTCTTTCTATGGTACCGGATACTGAGGCAGCCTGTCTCACTGTGAGAAATAGAATGTACTTTTGTCCCTGGACTGGATTGATTTCCACATCTATTCAACAAAAAGGTGTGACCCTTCCAGTCTGAATTATCTTGTGATCCTATGATCAGTTTTTATTACAATCACTATTACCTACAAAGCTTCATAGAAATCTCTCACTCTGAGGCTTTCTAGGCTGAGCAACTCTAAGCTAAAATGTCTGCTAGCAAAATAAAACATTCTTTATCTTCAGCAATGTCTTGTTTGAAGTTTGTAACACTGATATTCATCTGCTACTTCCAAGAGGGAAGTACTAGGGGGAAGTGATTGCCAAAGTGACAAACTGGGTGACCCAGAAGCTCTTTGCAATCCCTAATTTATATGAAGATGAATATAAACCTGAAAAAAATTGAGAAGGGAAGAAGAAGCCAGACAAGCTCACTGCTGCTGTTTCCTTTTCAAGACATTGAACCATTTATCTAAAGGATTTCATTAAGCTTTCTTAACCATGCCTGCCCTTATAAATATTTCCATTGCCCAGGGGTCTTGGCAATAAGTGTAATGTAGCGAAAATTGCCTTAAATCTGTGGCAGGCTAGACAGACAGTTCTTCGTAATGTACTAAGCTGCTGGGAGTGAATTGGCACTGGATGGCCCCAATAAAGATGAAGTGCCTTTTACCATTTGGTTGCAGCAGCTCTCACCCACCCCTGCTCTCCTGATGCAAGGGACGGAGAGATTTCCATGTGGAGAAGAGCCAGGAAAGCCCGCGCTGCTAACAGCTGGATGAAGACTGGTGGCAGTGCTATGGAAATAGACAGGAGGTGAATTTAGGGACATGAATGTCCTCTGCAGAGGGTGCTAATGAAATGACAAGAGTTCTGTACAGCTGGAGGTGTGACACAGAGCACCTCCAGCTAGCAAAAGTGTGCCAGCAGAATAGCACAGCGTCCCAGGGATATTAACATAATAACAGTTGTGCCTTACACTTCCTTTTATTTACACAGTCCCAGCGATTTTTCAACACCTTTCACAGGTCCTCTACTGTCAGATGACAGCCCAAACAACTAATAACAGAGAAACTTTTCTATTCTGTATTGCATTTGCATACTCTTATATTAGAGATTGTCCATCCGACCCATGTAGACAAATAGGATGTGTTTTTAGAGGCCACAAAGTTTAGGGGTATGGCTTGCCCCAGATGCAGCAAAAATCCAACCTTGCTCCTGAGAGGCTGCAGATGCCTTGGTCCCCTTTAGAGATTTTTGGTTGGCATACCCAGATGTGAAATCTGCTTCATCAGTGGTCCATTTTCCTGCCTACTAGGACTGAGGGATTAAATGACTGGAAGACAGGACAGTTTGGGCTTGCTTAGGGTTTTGTAATGGCCACACTTGCTGGTAACCCAGGGGCATTGCCCCACATGTTGGATGTTCCTCTGTGATGGGGAGCAGCAAGCCCCAAGAGCTGTGGCTTTCTGCATGACTCAGCTGTGTTTCTCACAGATATTTCAGTCAGCAGCACCCCTGCTGCATTTTTCTCACAACAAACAAGGCTCGTGCTTGTTACTAACTAGACACATGAATCAATCTTAGTTATGTTTGTCCAGACACCCACTCTGCTACAACAGCTTCATGTAAAACATTCCCTGAGCAAACACCTCTATGCAAGGTGCACCTTATCCTCAGTTATCCAGAATCCCCTCAGCAAGCTGAGCTTAAACTGTGTGGCCAAAAGCTCCCACCCTTCTGATGCTCTGTAGATGCCTTGCTGAATAAGCTCAGAGCTGGTCAATTAATTAAACTTAAGCAAAATGTCACTAAAATATGGTTCATTCTTGAGCATGCCAAAGCTTTCTGTGCTAGGGAATGTGCTAGGAAGGAGCAAAAAAGCATTGGGAAGTGGATGAGTGGTGGAGTGTGTGGGTTTTTTGGCTTACGGAAGTGCTGGCATCAGGCTAGGGTTACAGTTTTTGTTAGCTATTTCTGCTGAAGAAAACATGAGATTCCACATTTTTAGTAAAATCAGGGCATTCAGTGCAGCATTCTATGCCACCACACATCCATTTCTCACTGCTCTCCTGGGCAATATTCACAGTTGCTCTTGGAGACAATGCAGGACTTCACACTTTTGTTCAAGGTACTTATCTATAAAGCCACTGAGGAACACGTTAAACAAAACTTGCAGAAATGACAAAGGGTGGTTTCCCTGGCTACACAGTGCTCTCCTTTCCTTTGCTTTGCTTAAAATCTGACAGAAGCACTTACAGGGGGCCCAGGTCTGAATCAATAATTTCAATGGGAGTAAATGTTTGTGCTTCAGTGGGAGCATGTTCAAAGCCCTGAGTGCTTCTTGACTTGACACTAAAATATGTCATCACTCCACCTGTAACCAACAGAAATGGGAGCTACTGTACCTGTCTCCATTTTTTTCCAGCAGCATCTCCTCAGTGTTCCCATTGGATCCGAAGACAGTCATGAAAATACTGGCATCAGTGCCACCACTTTCGATGTCTCCAGTCACAACCGTGACTTCATACAGGACCTGGTGAGGATTGAAAGCAATCAGAAGGTCTCATTTAAACAGCTGTCCTTAACCCACACCAAGCAGGGCAACAGACTTCCTTGGAGATCTGCTTCCTTGACAGAAGTTCCAACACAGCTTCTTGGTTCTTCTTCACACCGTTGTTTTCAGAGGCAAAGTTAGGCATTAAAACTTACTATAAGATTTTCCATCTGTGACCTTTTCTGCAGATTTGCTCAGCCTTGAAAGAGACACATTTATTGTGACAATATCCGAATTACAGAATTGCTGAATGGATTGGGACATTTAAAGCTCATATCCTGTTCTACCCCCAGCCATGGGCAGGGACATTTTCCACTGTCCCAGGTTGATCCAAGCCCTGACCTTGGACACTTCCAGGGATTCAAGGGTAGCCACAGCTTCTCTGAGAAAACTTTGCCAGGCCCTCACCACCCTCAGTGTAAAAAATTTTCTTCCTTTTGTCTAATCCAAGTCAAACTTCCCTCAGTTTAAACCCATTATCCCTTGTCCTATTGCAACACCAGTGATGAAGAGCTCTTAAGATGCTTCTTCACAGCAGTCACAACCATCATATCAATAGTTGTGTCTCTGACCCTCTGCTACCACTGTCTCTGCCTGGTGACCTCCAGCACTGCAGCTCTATACTGCACCAAACTCTCGCTTATTTAAAAAAAGAATCTCCCAGAAGAGCAATTGTTTCTCTTTCTTGGCCATAAAATGTTTCCTCCAAAAGTTCAGTGCTTATCTGGGTAATGTTTATTCCAGTATCACTAACAGTTTGGAGTTTTATACATCAGAACACTCCTTGTGGTACAAAAATTCAGCTATCCTGCTGTCCAAGTGGATGCTCACTGCTGCATCAGCTGCCGAGTCCTTCCAGGTCTTGTGTGCACTGAAGGCATGCCAGTTTGTGAAAAGAGGTTTTTAAAATAATTTTCACCTTAGTAGCCTAATTTTGTTATTTTCTCCTGACAGGGGCACAATAAGACTCAGAATAAATATGTCAAAAATGTGCAAGGCAAAAATGTGCAAGGGGTTTTAAGATTTCAAGACCACTTTGATGCTTTCAAGGTCATAGCTATGGTACCAAGGCTTCTTTAAGAAGAACATCAAGAAACAGCTCCCAGAAATATACTTCAAATAGTGCACTGATAGGCCTGAATTTTGGCTGCCACATAAATAAACAATGCAAAGGAATAACATAATATAAAAAATTATTTTTCACATTTGTTTGAATCTGAATAACCTGTTGATCACATATTCATCCACACATATTTTAAATCTTAGAACTGCATCCTCTTTTTTTTTAATAGGACGGAGAAAAACACTTTTAGCAATGCATCGAAGGCTTCTAATGACTGTGGTGGACACTGAGTAATTTCTTCAACCATGGGAGAGCAAATATGCAATTTAAAGTAAAAAGAGAGAATATCAAGCCAAGAAGAAAATTAAGTTGAAATGGGTACATATGGCTATACAAAAGCCAAGCAGAAAAAAGAAAATAATAGAAAAGTGTTAATCTTCCCTATGATGCTAAACATATCAGTTGTCTTTGAACTCTAAAATGGCTGTAAGACTCAGTTTCTAACTACAGCTATTTACAAGGGAACAGTCCCAAATTCCCTCAACTAGGAGACTGATCAGAAGTCAAATGCTCCCTTCTGGTTTCACATCCCAAGCATCTCCCCAGATCTCCTTCAAATCTCCCATCAAGTTTCTGGACTGACATCATAGGAAAAAAATGTTGTTAGATGTGTCTATTTTTGTCATGCTTATGAAAATAAATATTCAGGATTGTGCTTTTAAAGGAACACTGAACATAGGTAAGTCTTCATCAACACCCACTTCAATCTATGGGCCAGCCATCAGGTCACCAATAGGAACTGGAAAACCTCATCCAGGAGGTTAAACAACAGATGGGACATTTTTATGAGATTTGTTTTAACCTTGTTATTAAGTCTGAGGAAGGTTTTTATACCCTCTTAGGTTAATTCCACCACTGAAATCTGCATTGAATTGATGAATCCTTCACAAAAGCTAAAAATGTTATAAATTTTTTGCATGTCTGGGGAACAAGAAAGATTTCAGGAGAATATCTTTAGCATGGGAATCAAGAGCAGCATAAAGAAAAAATAATGTACTGTGAAAGTGTAACCTGACTGCAAATAGAAGCACATCTACAGAGTTTTTAAATTGCCACACAGGTATTTAAGCATAGTGTTATTGTCACATTTGTCCAGACTGTTATTTCTACTACAAATCTTACATCCAAAATCAGCATAGCTCAGCTTTCCAATTTGTACTTGTTTGAAATATGGCATAGTGGATATTACTTCAAAATTCATATATTTGAATGAAAATACTATAGAGTTATTCATCACTGATTCAACTTTAATCAGTTGTTCTCACCAAAGATCAGGCATAGAAGTGTTTTAATTTGTTTCAACAAATTCCAGTAATTGTTAATTTCTTTAACTCCTATTAGAAAATTTGGTATGTAACCACGTCATGAAGAGATTAAAACATCAAGATATTTCCACTGCTCTACTCTGATGAGTTAGAAGCAATCCTTCACCTTGAGGCTGCTCCCATTCTACAGGTACCAGGTGGTTCAGTGGGTGACAAGATGAAGCCAGGCTGATGAACTGTGCTCTTCCTGCTCTGCCCTCCCATCTATTCCATGGCTGCATTCACTCTAAACAGTGCTCTAAACAGTCATGATCCTGAACCATGCCAAAAGATTTTGCTAATAAAATAACATAGGCAAGGAAAGCAAAGAGAAGGCTCAAGCCACTTGCAAAAGTCAAAGTCTGGGAGCTGCTGGTGCATGACTTAAGTCAGCAGAGGTCCCTGCAGCAGCTAAAGGCACAAAGTGAGCCTGGTGCCTACCTTGATGCCAATGTTAACACATTCTGCATCCAGGATGTTGAGGATCCGTGAAGTGAGCCCATCACCTTTGTCTCTGGCCAGCCAGCACTTGCAGACAAAGTTGTACATGACACCTTTGGTGGGCACCACGATGGTGAGCTCTTCCATCATCCAGCAGCTCTCAGGGGTAGCGCCATCGTGCCCCACCTGTGAGGGCCAGAGAGAAAACACCTCCTGGGAAAGGGGATTTCTCTGGATGAGGGCAATCCACCTGGCAATGAAGGACTCTGAGTCTGTGTATTCCAGCACTACGAAACATTCCTGAAGGGAATGGAGGGAACTTGGAAACAGTGCCCTTGCCATGGGCAAAGGAGATCAGGTCATCAACTGCTGTGCATGAGGGAAGGCCAGTCTCAAAAACAAAGCGAGGTAGACTGGACTGACCTATATGAGAACTCATCCAGTCTCTTGTCACTCTGCTCCTGTGTTGTTGACCTCTATATGCTCATTTGCAGTTGGCAGCAGACACACTTCTCCACCTGCACATGCCTTTCCTCTTCTGCCACTGCACTTGGAAGTGATTTTTCAAAGCTTTATAGCCAAGAGGAAAGATGCTCAGCAAACACCCACATGTATTATTACAAGCCTCACAAATCCACATATAAGTGAACTAAATGTATGAGGCTGTTTCTATGCCTCCCACCCCCTTAGACTGCAAAAGCTCTGTCTTTGTACAGGACACAACAGATGGAGTTTACATCTGTAGCTGTTTGATTTTCAAGGACCACCTCTTCCAGCCTCAAGAATGATCTGTCCTGGAGACCAGGAAGTCACACAAGGGTGGCTGCAAGCCTGCATGAATGAACAAGGAGCTCCTGAAAAAAATTAAGTGGAAAAAGGAAGAGTACCAGAGGTGGCAGCAGGGGCAGAGGTCCTACAGAAATACAGCGACAGAGCACAAGTGTGCAGAGATGGGTTTATGAAAGCCAGAGCCCACCTGGAACTGAATCTGCCAAGAAACTGCATTCCTGCAGGTATATCAGCAGCAAAACAATGTTAACAGTGTAAATTTCTCCAAGAACCTAATATGTGTCCTTCTTAAAGAGGGTTGGAAATTCAACCTGGAGTAGACTTGGAAGCAAAATTATGTATCCAGGCTGATGTATGAACCTTGGTCAGTCATTCCAATGAGTTACCTGTCCTTAGAAGACCTACTTGCACTTCATTATTTTCAGAGAAAGTACTGTTTCTGTCATTTCTAGGAAAATGAGGTCCTCAGTCCAAAAAACTCATTGGTTTTTGTTTTTAAATTATTAGGATATTTAGGGAGGCTCAGAAAGCAAATTTTAATAAGATATTCATCTAGGGTGATATATCTGTGGTATCTATTTTTTCCCCAAAAAATCAAGTGATCTTTTCTGTCTGACGGCCTCAGCCATCACTGCTATTAGGAGTATTATTGCTGTACTAATGTCTGTGCAGCTGCAGAAAATTAGAGCTAACCACTAGGGAAATTCAAGTCTACAATGGATGCATTAATCCTCTGATTCTTTGGGTGTGAGGTGAATGGGAATATAACACTTGCCTTCCCATTCCCTTTCTGCCAGCTTGTCTGAGCGTCTCCAAGACCAAAGTCAGAGTCTTTGTGCAGAGCCTGTGGCAGGATGGGATGGATGAGGCAATGGGGAAAGCTCAGGGCCATGGTTCTGCAGTGACAATGCAGCTGGAGGGAAAATCCTAATGAGACTAAAAAAATTTGCTGAGCTTTTGGGTTCATAGCACACCTCCATCTGCTCACATCATAGAATCATAGAACAGTTTGGTCTGGAAAGGACTTTAAAGCCTATCTCATTCCAACTCCCCTGCCATGAGCAGAGATACCTTCCACTATCCCAGGTTTCTCCAAGCCCTCCAACCTGGCCTTGGACACTGCCAGGGATGGAATAGGTACAGCTTCCCTGGGAAAAGTCTTGTTCCAAAACATTGCTAGGTACCATATTTTCACAGCAAACTTTAACTTCTTTGATATTTGGCTTTTACAGCCAGAAGGAAACAACCTGTGCATCCAGCTGCCTTGGAGAGCAAATTTCCAAGGACCTCAAGAACAGTGTAAATGCTGGGACAAATTCAGTCAGTGTCAGCCAGGTCTTCCCTGTTGCTGGATTTCAGGAGCAGAGAACCAGGATTTGACTTTCAATTCCAGGCAAATCCTTAGACAGACCATGCCAATACAGTGAACAATGCCAAGCCATGGCCACACCAGCAGCGTAGCCTGGATCTGCATATCAATATCAAAACAAGTGGTTTGGGCTGAGATGTTTGAACTAAATTAGAATGAAAGAAATGAAAGGCAGGTAGATTCTTACTGGGACTGTTTGAAAACCTTTGTAATTTGTTCCTGCTGTCCTTGAGGCACTGCACTGATCACTGAGACTGAGATTCACAATTTATACTGAGCAGCTTGGGATCACATAGAAACTGAACATAGTGGTAGAGGGAAAAGCTCAGAGAATATTTGTGGAAAGAAGATTCAGAGAAATACTAAGGAAGCCTGAGGGTCAGGTCCCCAGTCACTTAGGGACTGGACTCACATATGCAACATTTTGTCTCCTTGATTTTCCTCTGTGTTCATGATGGAGAAAGGCTCTGAACCAGATGAGGTCTATGAAAACAAACCAATGCAGGACTCTCCTGGACATACCTGTATCTCTGTGCAGCAGCAACAGTGTAGGAATAGAGACACTTCCATTAGGAGAAGAAATATTAAAAATTATCTTGAAAACACAATATAATGTGTCTACACCGAAAAGCTTGTGTTATTTATTTTCATGTCAGAGTGCCTATTAAAATCCACCAGTGGTAACTATTATATCTGTAAGCTTACAAGACAGGAATAAATGGGCCTCTTTCACATTAATTCATGTTTCACTGTTTCTGCTTTCAGTGGAGTATATTTGCAGCAGGTGCATAGTACCGAACCAGAAGTAGCATCACACTGCAAATCTCACAGTCCTGCTAAATGGTACAGTCTGCTGCCTGGGTTATACAGAGGGCTCCTGGAAGCTTAATCCTCATACCATGCTATTTTCACATGGTAACTCACATTCAGAACTTTTCACCTTCTACACAAACAGACAAATGCCAAATACGAGAACAAACTGTTCCTCACTTCTCCCCAAGTGGATAACTAGCAATTTTCTGCAATGTCCCCGAATACTGCAATTTTCTAGAAGGAAAATGCGGACTGATGCCATGGCAACCACGGCAGACTAGCACATCAATGTCATCTCTGGTCCAAAAGAAGGGACCTTCCAAGCTGAGGGCACTGCATGGAGGAAGGCAGAAGGCCAGGAGCAGGTGGCTCCTTCAGCTGTGAGCTGGGGAGTTAGGAACCAGAAGGGAGAAGTGAGCTGGGGTGAGGCACCAGACTGGTGAGATCACTGAGTACAGGGTGCAGAAAGAGTGCAGAAGAACATCACCAGCCTGAAATATATATTTCTTTCTCTAGCTCTCTACTTTTTGTTTTCAACCTTTTATCTTTTTTCCCATTTCTATTCCTTTTCAAAATTTTGCCTAACCTCTGCCTATTTCAAAGTGTCTTCTCCTCCTTTCTTCTGTTTTCTACCCACTCCCTACCCTCTTCATTCTATCTTTCCAGCATCCCTTTCTATTTCTTTCTTCAAGCTTCCTGTCTCTCTGACCCTGAGGGGTGATATTGTCATTTTCCTCCCTCTCCACTCTCTGTCCCACTCCATGGCTGTTTCTATGTGTGCACAATATGGAAGAGAAGGATTGATACACTTGCTTCACTATAAAAATTTGACCTCGAGATGGGCCAGAAAGAAAGTGCCACTAATACACATAATAACCAGGCACTGGGAGTGCATTAAGAAAATGACTTGATAATAAACTCAACTCTGATCTGAGATTTCTCAAGATGTCAGAATTCATTGCTTAAGTAAACGTAGTGCAAGTGACAGTCTCTCAGCTGCAACAGCAAGACATACAGATGCAAAGATTTTCTTATTAGTTAGGATTTCTCTTTCTTGTCTCTTTCCAACTATACAGGTGCACACATCGACAGGTAGGTTTACTTCCACAGAGGGACAGGGGTAAAAACAAAATTAAGTAGGCTCTAGGAGTCCTCAGGTGCTGTGGGTTTCAGTACTTGAGGGGCTGGAGTAGGCTTTAAGGAGATGGAACTGCCATATGAAACAAGAATGATGTACACAAACACTCTGGAATATTCATGTGAAGTTTAAGCCCAGTGATGGAAAGTCTATGCAAATTGTGTCTCCCTGAGCCATAACAGAAAAAATGGTTCCTGCACTGAAATCTATTTGTGCACATTACTCACAAATTATGATTAATTTTCTTCTCTAAGCCTGTGTCCTCCAAGCTGTGAAAACAATTTTCATGTCTAGCTAGGAAATTATACAAGATATGTTTCTCACAATTTATGAAACCCAATTGGAAGTAGTGAAAAAAAAACCAACCAGGAAAAAGGCTGATGAAGAGCTGCATCCTGGGAAGCTTCACCGCATCTGGCAATAGAAGGAATTGAGTAAGAAAAAGTAGTGCCAGAGATGGGACAACACTGGGATGTGTTATAGCTTCTTTACAATTCACAATTATTTTCTGCCCCATGAGGATCCTGTTTTAATGCAAAGTGAAGCAGACTTATTTACAGGTTCAGACACATGTGAAATCTCATCAGCACAGTCCTGTTTACATTCCTTTTAGACCCAAGAGCCTTTCCTTCACTGCTAAGAATAACAGAACCACATGCTTTCTTTGGCCACGCATTTCATACGCCTCCAGCGCTCGCTCTGCGTTCACAACATACCTCCACTTTTTTGATCTCTCCAACATCTAGGCCCCAAACTGAAAATTTCTCCACAGAGCCATCTGCAAATTCATCCTTTCCTTCTGGGAGATCCAGCCACAGCCTTTCAGTCTGCACATTCTGTGGGCCCATGATGATGATGAACACGCGGCTGTCGGTGCTGGAGTCGTACTCCGTGCCTGTCGTGACAGTGATGTGGTACGGGATCACTGTGACAAAGAGAGGTCTGTTCATCAGAAAACCCACACACATATGAACTTGTACAAGATTTGAGAAAACCCGGGGCTCATCCCATCAGAGGGAGCAGCTGTGCATGTCAAATAGGTTCACGTCCCATTGAATTCATTTGGAGAAGTGATAACATCACGCTTTGTTGAGCTACAAGTGTGCTTTGGAGACTAATTTCCCACAGCACACTTGGGACTGAATTCTGCAAGGGTTAATTTCCCCAGACAACGCTACTGGCTGCAAGGAGGTTATAAGTCCAGATTTCGCCCTAATGCATGACAGAACAGCAAAAGGCTTGGATCCTTATTGACACCAAGAGACCTTCCTGAAGATGAGTCTGAGCACCTAAATCTTAAACAGGCTATTAGGCCAAAGTGATCTTACACTCCCCATTCAATAAAGACAAATAAATCTGTGCTGACTCCAAGGTAAGCCATCACTGACTGAATGTCCCAGAACAACCACAAATGCTCTCCTTTGTGCCTCCTTCAAGGATTGCTGTGATCTATGGGGCAGCTCAGGGTTTCAGCATGCCTGTACGAATCCAGACAGAAGAGAACAATCCTTGTATTACAGGTAAGCCACTCAATAATTCTATGCATTGCATAATAATTTTGGTTGGGGGAAAAAGCTTCAGGGCAAAGCTTAGTAAAAGAGGAGGTGTTTTTTCTGTGGTTCTCAGAAATTTCAGTTCAGCTGTTAAAAGGGAGGAAGTGCCAGACTGCTTTTCAAGGGCTTTCCAAAAGCTCATTTGGGTAAGCCGAGCAGGAGGTGCAGAATTGGTCGCTGAATACTCGTTTGATTTCTCAGAACATTTGTGCGGGGCTGTTCAAACAGTTCTGACAAGACTCAGAGCTCTGAAACTTGCTGCGTCACAGCCTTGAAACAGCCTGGCTTCATCATCACTTTTCTGATTTAAAAAAAAACAAAAAGAGTTTATAAGTTGAAAAAAGAAACTTGGCCGGTTTTCAGATTATCCAAGATTGACATCTAATTTTGCTTTGTGATGAGTAACAACATTTTTGAGATGGGGGTTGTACTAGAAATTCATGTCAGACACAGAAGACTTGTGCAACATCAAGGAAGGCATAAATTCGTGCTGATCAAATCTGTCTTTACCTCTGGACAGAGCAGAACCGAAAAAGATTCATTCAGCCCCAGTTTGAGGATTTTGTGTACCAACACAAAATGAGCTGCTGATTAGGCAAGATTTATTCTCTCATTTATGGTATAATTTACATTCCAATGGGTGCATCAGCACAATGATGCGTTTAGCAGGAGAAGGATTTAGTTGTAGTCAAGGCAGATTTCATAAGAGAATATTGAGGGGTCATGTTTAGGATATCTCCAGACATTTAAATAAAATATATTTTGAATAGAGACATTTTCTCATAGAGCTTTTGTCCTGTTCTGCTGTGACAGACTACCAGCATTGCTGATCCTTAAGCTTAGGTACTTGAAATATCCATAAAATTAAATGAGAACTTTGAGTAATTATAATTTCCCTCTTTGTATAATGGATACAGAGATATAGAGTAGTTTACTATCCAAGAGGAGGAAACATCCTTTGCTCTTTCCTCTGAAAACTGGAAAATGGACCCGTAAATTAGTTTATCTTCCTGTTGTTTCCCTCTTCACTTGGAACTCATATTTCCCTTTTTATCAAACACAGCAGAATGCAAAACCTGCGGTGAGTGGCCACAGCAGGACACCACGGGTACTCCAGCCCACCTCCCTTTGTCCTTGTGCCAGCACAAGGGTTCAGGCTGCTTGAGGCCACATGGTCCCCTCTCAGGAGTGGGAGTTTCCTTAGGAATCCATCCATGCCATCCCCAGGGCTGCCTTCCAGCATGGGAGGAGGTTCCCAGTTCAGATCTAAGCATCATCCTAGCCAAGAGGACCTTTCCCCGACCTCTGTCCTCCCATCCTCCACCTTGTGCCCCTCAAAGGCATTTGCCAGCTTGATCTCAGCACAGTCAGGACCAGGCTGAGTGACAAAAGTCACTCCCTTTCACAGCCAGCTCCCAACAGTGCTTCCTGAGTGAACCAGCTGGGCTGGCTTTTTATCCAGCTCAGAAGGTGGCTGCCTGGCTCACCCAGTCCATCTTATCTGATATTCCTTCAGGAAGCAGTTTTGTTAATGAGGCCGTGTCACTGAGCAGAGATAGTGGTGATGACAAGCTCCAGGACGCAGAGAAAAAAGACCACCCTGGCACAATGGGGACGATGGAAACGGTCCTAGCTCTGCTGGAGAGGGGTTCTCATGGGAAATTATGGTATTTTACCCATTATTTGTGAAACTACACGGAATGCCAACATGGCAGATGTTACCCATTGCCGCAGCACGGAATTAATATCAGAAGGAACATGGAAATCGCTTATTTTTTATTTGAGCACAATGTGGGATTACAAAAGAAGGGTTGCCCCAAGACACATGGGTTGCAGGCCAGGTTTAGCAATGTGCAGCTTTACATCTGCTTCCCAAATGAAGGGTGTGGGATGTGCAACCCAGGTGTCACACCACAACAAGCTACTGGGCATCAGAGGAGCTGCAAACCATCAGTGTGACCGCCACTGGACCCTATGTGAGTCCCTAGAGAGCTATCTTAAACTCCTAAGGAAAACTGCATGATTTTCACTTCATTTACCATGGAGGTTTAAGATAAATTTAATTATTTTACACTTGCTGTGGATTAAGAGCACATAGACAGAGAGAAACTGTGATGCAGCTGGTGCTCAGTTAGTCAATACAGAACAGTATTGTAATTACACATCTACAATCCTAATCTAACGCTAAAAGGCCCCACGGAGAATATAAAATAACTGTAGGTTCAACTTAGCTGGTAAGTCATTGTACCGGAACACAGAGGTAGTAAAAAAACCATAAAATCACAGGATCGTAGAAAAGCAAGGTTGGAAGGGACCTTAAAGTTAATCTCATTCCAGCCCCCTTGCCATGGGCAGGGACAAGCTCCACTAGACCCACAGGACAGCTGATGTGATGCACACTATGTGTGCTAAGGACAAAGAAACCCAAGAAGTTCTAAAAATAAATCACATTTAAATTAAAATTAAATAATATTTCATCTTGAAATACCGTCTCGATTAATTCAAAGAAACAGCTTGGAAACACTGAATTTGCAGTGACCTTCATGACTTATTCCACCATTGAGGTCAGAGAACTGCAGGAAAAGCAGCAAACACAGAAACACAAACCCTGATCCAGCCTTTCCCAAAGCAGTGACAGCACAAGGAAAGGAGAAACAATTTGCTCATCTCCCTCTCCTTGCTCTTCAGCAGGATGAACGCAGCCTCTTAAGCACAGAAAGCCAAGAGCAGGTGGGTGCATGCAACCAAACACTCACATGAGCCTTCCTCTGCTGCCTTGACCAAGCTGGATTTTTTGGGCTCCTTGAGGCTGGCTTTGCTGTCCCGGCTGGATGCACTGAGGGAAGAGCCATCCAGGCTGTGCCGCTCACCGTTGTAATTCTGCTTGGGAGGCACGTTTGGGAGGCAAGTGAGGCCGAGTGCTCGTGTTGTCACCTGCTCCCACGTGCCTCCAGGAACATGAGAAAAAATCCTTGTAGTTCCCCACGTACCTTTTTGGACAGTATGGCTCGAATAAATGTGACTTGTGTTGTACTGGTGGTCTTTCATTTACTTTGTTGTCGAGCCTGACAGCCTGTATTGGATGTGTGTTACACTAAAAAATATATAATAGACCTAAGAGTCTTGTGAGTTGTGTCATTTTCTGTGCTGTCTGAAATTGTCTGAAATTCAGTCAAAGGATCAATGGAGCAGTGACAGAGCTTATAGAAGGGACCTTAAAGGTCACCTTGTTCCAACCCCCCATGGGCAGGGACACCTTTCATTGTCCCAAGGTCCTCCAAACCCCATCCAGACTGGTCTTGGACACTGCCAGGGATCCAGGGGCAGTCACAGCTGTTCTGGGCACCCTGTGCCAGGGCCTCATCTTTTCACTTTCACAGGGAAAATTTTTTTCCTAACATGAAATCTAAACCTACTCTCTTTCAATCTGAACCCATAACGCTCTTTCCTATCACTCCATGCCCATTTAAATTGTCTCACTTAATTTTTCTTGTCAGCTCTCTTCAGGTACTGGAAAGCCACAAGTAGGTCACACTGAAGCTACCTCTTCTCAGGTTGAACAATCCCAGTTCTCTCAGTGGAGCTGCCCATCCCTCTGATCACCTTGCTGCCTCCTCTGGGCTGGCTGCAGCAGCTCCAGGTCCTTGTGCTGTTGGAGCCAGGGCTGGGGCAGCTCTGCAGGTGGGCTCTCACCTGGGCACAGGGGCAGAATCCTCCCTCCCCTGCTGCCCACGCTGGGGGATCAGCCCAGGGCAGGGGGTTCAGGGCTGGGCCAGGTCCAGCTCTCACCCACAGCACCCCCAGCTCCTTCTGCCAGGGCTGCTCATTAGGTACAGTATCATAAGAGGCAGAGTACTGCAGGTCTGAGTGATGTGAAACACTGCTTGTGTTTGAAGAGTTACTGACAATGCATTTGGTGTCACTGTCCAATAAACGTAAGGCTTTTACCACCCTGACAAATAATTTTTTTTAAAAAAAGGAGTGATTAGTTTTTCTTTGCTATGAATTGATATAAGCAACTGGGTAAGCCTGTCCACAAGCATCCACAGCCTCATGTGCTGCAGTTTTATGAGGCAGCATATGGCAACACTCATCCACAGTGTAACTCCTCTTACATCCGCTCTGCTGCGCTCAGGATGAGTCCAGGCCAATTCCATTGATGAGCATTTTAGTGGTAACTGTCAATTAAAGTGTCTCTGTAATTTGCAAAGTGGACTCCTTAAATAAAATGAACTTATAATCAGCTGCTTTATTATGTCTCACTGTATAGTAGTAAGAGAAGTCTATTAATCTTGTTTGCTAATTTTAATTAGCGTGTGTACCTCGAATTCCAATTAGCTGCATTAGGCCGATAAGCAGTAGAGAGTGTGCAAGTAGAAAGGACATTTCACTAAAAAACATTTGGTTCTTTGAGTGGTAGCAAAGAGAACTGGATTTTTATGTTGGGCAGTGGTGGAAAAGGGATCTGAAAAGAAATAAACACCCAGTCCAAAGGACCCAATATTCTGGCTGGAGGACTTTGAATGGTGGGACCCATTACTAACCTGCTTTTTGGGCATAGCAAGGACAGCAGCAGGGAAATGCTGTGTATCAGCAAGGTAGTGAACTCTCATCTGAAGGGTTTCACTTACACTCCTTGATTTCTCTGTTGAAATTTCAAATTACAGAGCTAATGATATTAGGCTCAGCTCTCATCTGAAAATCAGAAATTAATTTTGGGTAAGCCAAAAGCCCTCTGAGTCGCTAATGAGCTGCCTTGGACTTCAACCAGATATTTTATGAGTAGCAGTGGGATCAGCTCTGAGCCATAACTGTACCTGTTCATAAAGTGTACGCTCTATCTTTTTGTCCTCTTTCTTTTTAGAGAGCCAACGCTCGCACAGGAAAACAAACGACTCCTCTGTGGTTTCATCCAGAATCTCCACTTTTTCCAGAAACCAGTCAGGACTGAACATACTATTGTCATGACGAATCTTGATCTTGTATATAATGCCGAGGTCCACAGCCTGTATTGTGAATGTGTCCTCCTGCAGGGTGTTAGAGCAGTTGATTCTGTTAACAAACTCTCAACAGATCATCTACTGGAAAAAGGCAAAAAAGGGAGACTACAGAACACATATGTTTAAATTCCATACTGCTGGATGGCATTTGGCTAAGAGCTTTGCGGAAGTCTGTAGGGGTATTTCTGTAAGCTAAAACTGCTCTTCAGGGAAATGTTTTAAAGCCTGCTTCTGCAAGGCATGAAACACCACTTTTACAACCAGTTAGAATATTGAAACCCTGGGAGATTTTAAAGTATGCTTCCATTTCTAATCTAGTTAGATTTGTATGAACAATCCAGGTAAGACAATCCTTGCCACCATTATATCCAGGTGACCCATGGGATGAACATAGAGCATCACTTTTGGTGTTATTTTCCCAGATACAGCTGAAGTTTAAGTCCCATCGATTTAACAACTTTTGTGGTGAATTCCAACATGTACTGTGTACATGCAAATCAGTTGCACAGGGACTGTGGGAATCGGCAGCTCACATCTCAAGCCAGTTTCCATGACCAAGCTCATAATCTGTCCATCAGTAACTTCATAGGAACATCTGCCTGTTTGCTGCAGTGCCTGTCAGTTGTAATACCCAGCTGACAATCCATACAAAGCATTTTAAGAGGTAATGAACGTGGTAAATGGAATCAATCAATTCATCCCTCACAGGAAAACTCAGCCTATAAAGGCAGTCATTGACTTGATAGGTTAAAGACAGAAATGGAAAGTGTCATTAACTCTTCACATTTGTACCTGTCCTCTTTCAAACTTGTTGAAGTTTGTTTCGGATTTACTGAGTTTTCTCTCTCCCATATCCCCCATGTCTCCGTAGATATTTAGGAAGACATTAGCATCTGTCCCTGCACCGTAGATATCCCCAGTGAACACGCTGATCTTGTACGTGTGAACTGCAGAAAGAAACAGAGATGGTTTCTGGTCAGATGAAATATTAAGATTCATGTAAGGGACTGAGTTTACCTAAGAAAATGTTCCCCAGATTTTCTGCTGGTCACTTGTAGAGGTATTAAATCCCATATGGTTTTGCTTTCAGGTTTCCAGTCCAAAGACTGGAGAATCCCTGGGCTGACATTTGCTGACTTTCCTTTTCTGTGTCTAATTAATGCCTGTATGTTGCTTTGATCACACAGTTCACAGCTGAAAATGCAAAGAATCATTATGGCCATTACAGGATGGGAGGTCGATAGAGGTGAGGGGACTTGGCACCTTCTCATACTGAGGCTCCAGGGACACAAATCTCAGAACAAGTAAATCAGTGCTGTGAATCCTTAATACTCCATCTTCCATAAACAAAGACTGAGAATTCAGATGTTCAGTTACTACAGGAGTTAATGGTATGTATCTCTATAAATTCCCCAAACAGACAGAGAAGAGGTTTCTGGGTCCTTTTGCTAAGAGAGTATTTAATTAAGGAAGGGTTGGAGCTGTTCTATTTAAGTACCCTTTCTCTTTAGTTGCTCAATGATGAGACCATAAAACCTCATCAAGCCTTTAGTAATGTGCTTTACTAAACCTGTTAAATACTCCTATTTTTATTTTGCTACTCTTCTACCAATTATATGGGGAAAACAGTTACTGAAAGCATCCTCTCCAGGAAAACAATGAGGGTCTGTACAAGTCTCTGATTACCCTGGTGGCATATGAACCATGGAGAATGCCTCCCTGCAAATCCCAGGGCGATGCAAATGAGCAAGAGGCACAAAGTCTTAGTTAGGATTCTGTGTATGTTAACAGTGCTGAAGAAAATTGCTATATTGTCTTTTTCTTCTTTCACAGTAAGACAGATCCTATTCTGCTTTGTCATCCATGAAAGATTTCCAGAGATTTCTCTGTGAAATAGATCAGAGTCATCACCTGAGAACATCCACCAGGACTATGTAGAGTACTGGATTTTCTGGTTTGCTTCTTCACATATGTCCTACAGAGTTACAGCTCCACATTTGTGAGGCAACTGCTACTTCAGTAATGAGGGAAGAAATGTATATTGACTAATTAGTCAAAGTACCCCTCTCTGGCCTTTCCTTGATAGTTTTAGAGAACTCCAGGACTATAAAGCAATGTATTATAAAAAAAAGATGATCCTCAGAACACCACAAGGTAATTTCTCACTGTCATTTACACGGTGTCACTGCCCAATATGTATGAGGACTCACTGACATGCAAATATTTAATTCTTGTCCCAGGTATTTAATATCTAAAGTAAAAGTTCCTAAACTTAGTCCTAGTTCCACACCAGAAGAAACTTTCAATGATCCAAAAATTCTAATCCATAGATTGCAAAACTTGTTCTAAGGCTTTGCCTTCAGAAGGAAAAGTGAGTCACCTCGTTTAATTAACAAATGTTAACTGATCCAAGGTAAAGCAACAGAAATTAACAAGTTAAGGAAAATGTCATGCAGGCACCTAGATGTCATAGAATCAATGAATCATCAATTTGTTTGGGTTGGAAGAGACCTTTAAAGGCCACCTTGTGCAACCCACCTGCAATGGGCAGCGACACCTTCCACTAGACCAGGTTTATCAGAGCCTCATCCAACCTGAGCTCGAATGTTGCCAGGAATGGGGAATTCACCAATTCTCTGGGCAACCCTTGCCAGTGTTTTACCACTTAGTAATTGATTTTGAAATTGTCTTTGCCTCTGCAGGAAAAGAAAGCTTCCATGAGCTTGTAGCTCCTAACAGGAGGAAGGATGACACCAGCCTTCCTTCCAGCCAGGCGCCTCTTTCCTTGGCAATGGAAAAAAAAAATCCACATTAATTCCACCCTGACTATGTTCTACCGTGGATGGAAGTCAGACTCTGAAATAAAAGAAGCAGTGAGAGAACTGATTTTCTTATTTTTCAGGTTGAATCATCTTGTTGTTAGATGCAAGAGTGAAGAACGAAAACGGCAGCTGAATTCCGTTTGCCCTGCCCAGGATGAGGAAGTTCATGACCTCTCCCAAGGACATAATGAGCTCTGGGTGAGAAAAGGAGATTTCTTTTCTAGAGGAAAAAGAGGTACAAACAGCTGTACATGCAGAGAAGCAATGACTTAGGGGTAAAATTACAGTTCTTTTTCACTTGCTTCAGCTACTAGTGAGGCCAAACACTGAATGTCACCATTTTATGAGATGAACTCAGAACTGAATAAGAATTTTTTCTCCTCCTGAGAGGCACTTTAATGAGGTGAAGGTGGCTGCAATGACCCAGGTTTCTAAAGGTTATGCATGTGTACCTGAAGGGCAGCAGGCAAAACAGTTTTGGGAGGAAAGAGAAGCATTAATTAGATTCACAGGATAGGAAAGAGGCAGGGTGAATGGCACAGAAGAAGTTGGGCAAATAAATGAAGAGGTTAATATAGACTTAAAGACAAGATCTAAGAATTTTGTTAGGTATCAGAGGAGATAATGGAAACTAAGGGTGTGGAAGGGTGTCTGTGACAGGTTCTTAGAAGCCCCACAGGAAAATAATGATGTTACTGCGCAGAAGTGGTCTAGGTGTGAGAAAGGCCAGAGAACAGGAAGGGAAGGAGAAGTGAACAGTTGTACCAGCATGGCACTGAACCACACAGACAAATATTTTGTTTCAAAAAAATCAAACAAACCATCCCTACCTACTCCTAGGATTATATTACCTTCTAAGGAGTCTTCAACTTCTTCCTCTATCTGCTTGAGTGTCCCATCCTTCATGAGCTTTTCAGTAAAAATATCAGATGGCACCAGTTCTCTGACAGTCTCGCCATCATCTTCAGACTTTGCAAGCCATCTTTCACATGGAAATGTGACAGTTTCCGAGCCCTGGAGTAAACATGACAGGGGAAATCTCTTCAAAACAACATGAAAGCATGCTAGCATTTCCACTTTGAATAATCTCCGACATGCAGGCAAAGGTTTTTCAACTCATGTAAGTGTGCGTGCGTGCATAGAGGCAGACCTAAAATAGTTCACAGGAATGTATTTCCTCCAGAAAGAGGACATCTGAGGGCTCCCAGAAGAAATGCTGAACATTCAGCAGAAAACAGGATTCCCAGTGGGTGTGTGACAGTGGCTGTATGATCCAGTAGATCTCTGCCCTTCCCAGTATTAAAGCTTGTAAATTCCTAATCAAAACTGCCCCATTCCTGCTGAAGCTGTGCTCTACTGAGACTCTGCAATTCCTCTTCAACCCTTATTCAAGCAGCATTTTCTTTGAAGCCAGTATGCCTTTTTTCTTTTTTTTCCTGAGCTCAATACTTCATGATTTCGCCTATAATTCTGTGACTCAAGCTGGGTTCCAGGCAATTCCCATACATGCAATAAAAGGAGAAAAATACTGATTTAATTTTTGATCTTTTGTTTTGACTTCACTTTGGTGGAAACAAATATGATTTATATCATCAGACAAAAACAATAGAGCATGTGTTTTCCATTTGGTAAACAAAATTAATCCCAGACTATTAATTAGGAACAGACTCCCATAAGGCCTCCAAGGTGGTAAGATGCAGGCAGCTTTCTGACTGCTGGACACCCCAGGAAATGACTCCATGAAGAACCACCATGCAAGATACAGACTCCACAAGTCTGAACAGAAGAATAAAAAAAGTGAGTTAGTTTTAATCTCACAGTAAATACAGAAAAAAAGGGGGGAAAAAGGCCCTTTCTTTACTTACAAGCTCACAATTTCTCTCTTATCCTGCACAAGGGCTGCCTGCTCTTTCCAGCATACTGTGTGCTGTTACTTTCATGTGTAACATACCAATGGATGTCAACAAAATCCCAGAGGGGTTTGGGTTGGAGTGGACCTCAAAGACCATCTGGTTCCATGTCTCATGGGCAGGGACACCTTCCACTATCCCAGGTTGCTTAATTCCTGTCCAGCCTGGCTTTGGACAATTCCAGGGATTCAGGGGCAGCCACAGCTGCTCTGGGGGCTCTGTGCCAGGACCTCATGACCCTCACAGTCAAGAATTTCTTTCTAATATCTAATACCCGACCCTCTGTCAATGTGAAGCCATTCCCCCTTGTGTTGTCCTTCCATCTCTTGTCCAAAGTCCCTCTCCAGCTTTCTTGTAGACACCCTTTATGAATAATTTCCACCTTAATTCCTCTGCTGTGATTACTTATCAAGCCAATACAGGGCCCTTTCTTCACTACTTTTACTATTTAAATAATGAAGTGTTAATATATGGTAAGGGAAAGGGATTGATCTCACTGTAGCAATCATGAACATTGTTATCACTGTGTATTGCAGCACTGTACTTCCTGGAAGTGCAGACCCTGCCCTCTCTGACCCCATCACTGGGGAGGAATAGCTGCTGCACCCAAGAGCAAATGTGCACTCTGATCATAGGTAACCTGGAATGAGCAGGTCACAGTGCCACCACACAAAGATCTCATGGAAGTTGGTCTGTGGGAGCAGAACCCTTCCAAGGGGCTTTTGGGACTGAGGGTTTTGAGTCTGCAGCAGAATCACATTTTGAGTGCACACAACCCAAATCTTCTGCTGTTAATGGAACACCATTTCTCCTCCCTGCAGTGCTGCTCCTTGCAGCGCTCCTGTTTAACCCCAGACAGAGATGTTTAAGTCCATGAGGAGGTTTGGAGCATGGTGTACAAAAAGGTGTTAAAGAAAACCATCAGCACTCGAGGTGAATTCACATCTTTTACTTTCAAGTGTTATTTTGTGCTATACAAGCAGAATACAGCTCCTAATAATTCATGCCTCCTCATTTCTGCACTGGCTGGCTGACCACTTAACCTGTATTATCTCACTGTACGCCGAGCCGATGAACAGTGCTTATCTCCACACCTGCAGGCTGGGAAGAGAGGGCTTTCCAGAATGATGCTTCAGTGCTGAAACTCTCTCCTCCTGATAAAGATCCCACTTCATCCACATTTCTCACTGAAGCTTTCAACAGCTCCTGAACATTCATACTGCTGGCTGTATGTGCCATTGATGCAAACACTGCTTATTTGGTAACAAGATACCCAGAGACTGGAGTGACAGCACAGCAGGGCATAATGTGCACTTACTGCAAGAGTTAATTGTGTCATTATTAATAATCACTATACCATTGCCATGGTTTTTATTGGGTTTCCCTGTTAGTGACTGTATTAATATTTAAGTGATGTAAAGTGCACTAGTTTATATTACCAACAGTAAAATGCTCTTGCAGCCCTGAACAGAATTTGTGTCATTAGAGTCTGAGTCTGGACCTGAGCTAGAAGCAGGGTACAAGAGTCAGTGCTTTTCCCTTCTCCAAGTTGTAACAAATGAAATATAATTATCAAATATAATTGGCATGCCAAGATGGTTTTTTTTTCAGCACGCAACAATCCTAGTTTCCTACCCAAGTGCTTTCAATTTAATCTGAAAAGTTACTGACCTCATTTTTCTTTTGCAGCTCTACAGATGCATCTAGACACATCTTAACAGTCTAATCAGGTAGCACAGCTTTTAGAAGCACTGGCAGCATATTGCTATCCTGTGGCAGGTCATAATATCCTGCGGCTGATCAGCAGCATCATGCAGTGCTCTGCTTTCTTCTTTTTTCCCATGCCATAATCAAAAGATCAGCAGAATTGTAAATCTCTCCATTCCCAAGTTGTTCAGGGCTTTCCTCCCTTCTTCTGCCTTCAGGTTTCTCACCACCTGCCCTTCAAAGCTGCTGCAATGACTGAGGAGGGGGAGCAGCCCCGAGTCCCTCTCAGCAAATTGAAGAGCACCCAAGAAGGAGCTCCCAGGAACTTCCCAAAGTGCTCAGTTTAATGCCAATGTGGAAAAAGGCAGCCCAGGAATCTCCTTTCCCTTGGTTTCCACACATTTGGGCATCCCCTTCATCTTCTCCAGCCTGTGACCAGTAACAATACCCCTGAAACCAATGTATACCTGTTAATTAAGCTAAGGAAGCTAGGCAAGGGTTAGGCAATACACAGAGAGCCTGATAATGTCAGACTGACAAAAGAGTGATAATGAAGAACAATCCAAGATTATTGGCTTGCGAAGAAGCTTGTTCAGGAGGATGGAAAAGGGAGATGAGGAGGGACCTTCTCACTCTCCAAAACTCCCTGATAGGAGGTTGGAGCCAGGTAGGGGTCGAGCTCTGCTCCCAGGGAAAAAGGGATAGAAGGAGAGGAAATAGCTTCAAGGTGCAAGATTTAGGAAGGGGAAGATTTAGACTGGATATTGGGAAAATTTTCTTCACAGAAAGGATTGTCCTGCCCTGGGACAGCTGCCCAGAGCAGTAGAGAAGTCCCCATCCCTGGAGGGATTTAAAAGCCACGTGGATGTGGAACATGGGGACATGGGGCAGTGGTGGCCTTGGCAGTGCTGGGGGAATGGCTGGACTCAATGAACTTGGAGTTCTTTTTCAACCTAAACAATTCCATGATTCTGTGGTGAGAAGGGTTCAAGGAAGACCTGTGAGTTGATTGTGTAGCAAAGAGAATCAAACACATCCTGTAAATTTTGAAGGAGGAAACAAGATGACAAGTGGGTTCATCATGACTGAACAAATTGTTTTAGATCTTGGAATTAGAAGTCACCTCAGGAGTGGGCAGACCTGAGGGGATAAAAGCTGATATATCCCTTTGGAATAAGAGGAAAGAGCCCAGGTCTTCCCCAGTGCAGCTCCTGCTCCAATTTTGGACTGGCCCTGAAGAGGTGATTTCCTTTTGAACTTCCCCACAGCCAGATTCATCCCTGTTGCTATAGCCACCATCTGAAAGCGGGGCTGAGGAACACCTTCTTACATGGACAGGATCAAGGTGACCAAGCTGACTGTACTGTGTTAATGTTGTTCACATGAACAGCAAAAATTCCTACCATCTAACTTGACTTTTTAAACACGATTCAGGAAGTTGCACTGACAGACATTTTACTTGCCTTAATTGTACTGGCTCCTTGCATTTATTCTTACAGGATTAAGGGACTGATGAAATTATTTCTTGTTGTGTTTGACAACAATACTTTTTTATTTTAAAATAGTACACCCACCTTCCACTTCCTTCCCTGTGATCCCACAAAACAGAACTATACATGAATACACGGAGCTTTAAAAAAGCAATTATTGCAGAGCCTTATCATCAACATTTGAAGAACAAAACATGGTAACACATGCTTGTTGTCCCCAGATCCCCAGGCTGCAGCAAGTTCGTTTAGTGCTCATTGCTCTTCAGGGAGCCGTTTTTCACTGTTAATCACATTTTGTACACAGAAGATGCAATCTGGGAGATGGAAGTGGTGGCTCCTGGGGATGTGCTGGGATTCACAGCCTACCTTCCCGTTTGGCAGCAGCCTCCGAACTGTCACACGGTCCAAGTGCCACCCCGAGTTCAGCCCTCCGCCATTGTGTCCTATGCGGATCTTTTCAATAATGTCACCGATGTCCTCCAGCTACAAAAAACCAAAGAAACAAAGAAAACAAACAACACCAAACACCACCAAAACCAAACAAACAGAAAACCAAAAAGCTTTTAAAAAAGTGAATATTACGGCATGAACTGGTGTCTTTTGAACGCTTCCAGGGATGGAGCAACCGCAGCTTCTCTGAAAAACCTGTGCCAGGGCCTCATCACCCTCACAGGAAAGAATTCATTCCCAACATCCCATCTTACGGTGCCCTCTGGCAGCTGAATACCATTGCCCCTTGTTCTGTTACTATCTGTCTATGTAAAAAGTCTCTTTTTTGTAAGTCCATTTTAAGCCCTGCCAGGGGCTCTGAGCTCTCCCTGGAGCCTTCTCTTGTGCAGGTGAGCAGCCCTAGCTCTCTCAGGTTGGCTCCAGAGCAGAGGGGCTCCAGCTCTGGCAGCAGCTCCGTGGCCTCTCTGGAATTTTGTCCTAATTTGCTTTTTGGCTAAAAACTTTCCCTGGACTTCTGCTCCAAGATGATGAGAGCCTTGCTCTGCAGAAATTATCTACCATGTGAGAAAGGTCTGGATGCACAGCAGCAATCCTGGATCTCAGGCGTTTCTGCATGAGTGGGAATGAAGGCAGTTTGGGAATTTTCCCTGTACTTGGCACTGGTGAGGCAGCACCTCCAGCTCTGGGCCCTCAGGACAAGAGAGACACCGAGGGGCTGGAGTGTGTCCAGGGCAGGGAACGGAGCTGGGAAGGAGCTGGAGCCCCAGGAGCGGCTGAGGGAGCTGGGAAAGGGGCTCAGGCTGGAGCAAAGGAGGCTCAGGGGGAACTTGTGGCTCTGCACAGCTCCTGGCAGGAGGGGACAGCCGGGGGGATCGGGCTCTGCTCCCAGGGAACAGGGACAGGAGGAGGACACAGTCCTAACTGTGGGGAGGTTTAGTTTGGACATTAGGAAGAAATTCTTCACAGAAATGATGATTAGACATTGAAATGGGCTGCCCAGGGAGGTAGTATAGCCACTGTCCCTGAAGATATCCAAGGAAGGACTGGATGTGGCCCTCAGTGCTCTGGTCTAGTGACAACGTGGGGATCAGTCACAGGCTGGACTTGATGATCTCAGAGGTCTTTTCAGCCTAATTGATTCTGTGATTCTGTGAAACTGCAATGCAGCTGCATCTTAAATTGCTCTTTTAAAATCACTTTCTTTTTAAAACACTCTCTTATTACTGGAATAATTTTGAGGTCAAAGTACTGTACAAACAGCCTGGCATTTTATGTTCTCTCTTTTCTGCCACAGAATCCCACTGCCATACACTGAGAAAGCCAAGAGGATGACTATCTTACAAAGTTGCTGCTAGGTTTTTATGCCTCACCTTATTAATTGAGTAATTTGTTACTAGTGCATTACTTTTAATTCACTTCCCTTTCAAAGGCTTGAACAGGAGAAATTGAAATCCACTCCTACATATTAGCTTTTGGTTACTCCAGTGCAAACTTTTGTATACCTGGCCTTCAAACACCCAAGGCTGGCTTCAAACCTTTGTGTGTAGGACACTGAGCTATCCTTCTGTCCTTGAGGCCTTAGAGCCTTATTTTCTTGTTAAATGTGAGAAAATGGAGCATGTCCACTGGAGACTATGCCCTTGTCTCCCCAGCCAGCAGAAGTGCACCATACAGAAGCAAAGACAGCAGTAGTTTTAGAAGGCTCCATGAGTCAGTAAGGCTGCACTACCCAAGGATTCCACGCTCCGAACAAACCGTTTGATTCACCGCGAAATAATGAAATGATCCAAACTCATTTCAAAAATTCACACCCATGCACACACGAGGGAAAAATTATTTTTCCTCTTTTGTCCTGTCCAAACACTCATCTTTCAATCAGACTTTTAATCAATATATAGCAATAAAATGATGCCTGAGCAGCCAAGATCCATGTTTAAGAAGTGGGCTTTACACTGCTGTAGGCATATCCAGCAAATCATCACTTGGAAGCACAGCTAAGAGCAGTCTCTAATCTTTTGTGCCTCTTTTGCAAAATACAAAATGATAGAGGCAGGTAAAATCACAAAGCAAACACAATTCCCAGTTTGTGTTTTCTGAAACCCCCCAAATAGTTTTTAAGGTCTGTTGAACTCCAAATTATGGCTCTACATGAGCTGGTGAAAGAAAAATATATTTTGCTTTGTTCCTATCTCCTGCAGAAAGAGAAAATGGTGAAGTGAGAATGAAATTTGGGGACAGGTTAACACTATGTTATAAATCAGTAGAACACATTGAATTTTCTTGCACTTAATCTAAGAAAAGTACTGATGTTTCAGATTCCACCAAAATTGAAATAAATCTTATGTAATAATGACTTAACCAGAACAGTTGGTTTAAGATTTATACCTGTGGATTAATGCAGCCTCTACTAAGAAAAATTGTGCTCCAACTCCACTGAAATAAGTCTTATTCTTTGTTTTAAAGGAATCACACTGGGGATTTATTTTATGATTCATGACATATAAAAACAATGAGGGCTGCAATTTTAACTTGTAAAAAGAATTGGTTTAAAATTTCCCTTCAATTAAAAAACAAACCAGACTCAAAAGAGAGAGAAGTTGTTAGAGCCTCTGTAAAGTCAGTGTTGGTGTTGCAGCCAGGAAAGGAAGGTAAGGGCATGAAGCAGCACCAGCAGAATAAGCCAGAGTAGGTCTGCCTGTGTTTTTTGCCTCTTGCAAATTCTCAGCAATGGGAATATACTGTGAATAGGAATTACTTAACAGTGTGGATGTAAATGAGCTCACTCTTCGATGAGCACTGGTTTACTATTTGCATACAGTTGTGCAAACACTTCAGGAAATACTTGGAAAGATCTTTCAAAAAGTTAGCCAGGGTATTTAAAAATCACATTGTCTGCAGGAAAGAAATGGTTTCTCTGTCTGAGGACACAGAAGAAAAAGCATTATGTTTCTAAGTATTGCAAATTGCAAGAGAATCCCAGAATCACAGAACATCCTGAGCTGGAAGGGACCCACAAGGATCAGAGTCCAGCCCCTGGCCCTGCACGTACACCCCAACAATCCCACCCTGTGCATCTCTGAGAGCATTGTCCAAACCCTCCTGGAGCTCTGGCAGCCTGGGGGCTGTGCCCATTCATTGGAGAGCCTGGGTAGTGCCCCAACACCCTCTGGGAAAAGAGTCTTTTCCTGATATCCCACCTAAACATCCCATTCATGCTGTTTTCTCAAGTCCTGTCTGCTCATGGCAGCGCAGAGATCAATGTCTGTTCCTCCTCTTCCTCTCATGAGGAAGTTGGAATTGTGATGTGGTGTCCCCTCAGTCTCCTCTCCTCCAGCTGAA
>VWYI01049438.1:0-21664 GCA_013399455.1 Anthoscopus minutus | reverse complement strand
TTGGAGTCCACATGCCTGCCTTTGTAGTAATATTTTTAAGAAATCATAAAAAATGATAAGGGAGTTCTGAGGGTAGTGGAAGGCCATAAATTAATAATCTCCTCTTCAGGCCTACAGCTACTAAAATTTTGAATCTGTTTGCTCTCTGGAAGTATTTTTAAAGGTAAATGTTAATGGGAGTAACACTTCACATAATTTTAGAGTTTTGTAAGAAATGTGAATTATAAGTTTACAAGAGATGTTGAGCAGTTGCACACTTGTTGGTCACGAAATAAATGACATAATACTTAAAAGCAACTTTGTGCTTCATCAGGTAAAACTGGCTCCACAGGCTTATGATAAACTGTGCAGTAATGCCCTTGGGCAAACTATTCCTTTCACATCCACTCCAGTAAGAATGAAGGGAAACTTCCTTTCTTGTAGAAATGGGAGGAATCTCAGGGGAATTATGGCTGTAGAGAAAAAGGGGAAAACCCTCCAGGGGTTGAGACCTGTGGAAGGAGTGCAGTTTTTGGACTGCTTCTTCCTTCTTGGCTGGGTTTCACGGTGGCATCATCAGCCGTGGAGTTTCCTTTGAGGTGTGAAATTCCTTGATACATCAGTACTGCCTACTGAAATCTCAGGTAGCTGGAGAACCACCCACTACACCTCCTGAGGCTGGACCATGCAGGACATGTTTAGAAGTGTTCATGTGTACATTTGTTTATAAAACTGTAGCTGCCACTGTAAGAACACCTATGTGTGTGTATTTATCTCTTTAGAATGCTGCACATACAAAAACTATTTTAAAAACAAAAGCAATTTGAAATGAATTGCAGAACTTCTAATCAAAGTTTATATATTTCAGTATGAAGACTATATGCCTTGCATCAGCTCACCAGTCCTGTTGGTATTTTTATGATTTAGTTTCTCCCTTTGCTTAATGAATTTGTGTTAGATTCCTCTTCCTTTCCCTCCATTATTCATTTTACAGCCCCGGGTCTTTTATATTGCATGCTGTTCGAGACTTGCTCTGAAGACATTAATCACTTTCTCACGAGCCTGACTTTTACAGTATTGTTTGAATGCTTCAGATGTATGAAAGAACTTATCTTTACAATCCCTTTGCATATACCTAATCCCCTCTATCATGTGAGGATTCCTCTCTGATCACAGATTATCTGTATGATGCCAGGTAAAAGAAAAAGACACAGCAATCAGCCATGTCAGAGAGAGATTCTTCATGGACCTGCAGTGCTTGTAGTCCTTGTCCAGGAGAACTTGTTAAACCTTAACTAGGCCTTATCTGCAAATTAAAAATCCAGCATTGACTCAGTAGTCAGATCACCTCTTTAGTCTTCTCTCTGATTTTCTGGGATAATTACTTCTAATGCAAGGTTTGCTTTTCAGTGCTGGGTAATTTTTTGTGATTCTTCTGTTCAGTGTCTTCAAATGCTTCTCACCAGTGTTCTTCCCATGCTGTTTACAGAAACAATGGCAGCTTTTTGCATCTGCTTGGCCTTCCCCAGAGCCTGACCTCATCTGGATCCAAAGAGGCCCTCCCCTCCCCAAGTATCAGAGAAATAACCAAAGATGGGGTAAAAGAAGAGAAATACTAGAGAAACTTGGAAAGAACTTGCCCTGTAAGGTACACAATGAGCTGTTTAAGCCTTGAAAAACCAAGAAAAAGAAAGTATAAAGATAACAAAGGAAAAACAGCATAAAAACCCCAAAACTTTCTTAAGTGTCCTTTTCACTAGCAGGGATGTGGTTGGAAATATTCCTTTTCTATTTCCATCTCAACTTGCTTGTGTTGGAAGTGATCCATTCTGGGTTGTGTAACACCAGCTGACTAACCCACAGCCAACTCCCAGATTGGTGATCAGAAACCACATCCAGCCAGCCTTATTCCCTGAGACTGCTTCTCTCCTGCACCTTTCCTACCAATGACAGGGAATTGGCTGCTTGTCCTTGGACAGCAAACCTTATCCAAAACCCTGGCATTCCCTGTGTTGGCTTACTTTCCCACCCCCACCACATCTCCTGAGATGGAAGATGGTAAAGAAATAAGGTCAAAACACAAACTCCATTCTTTTATAAAATAAAGCACTTGAGATGGCTGGAGCTTCAAGCACATAAGCAACTCCAGTGCTTATTATTAAAGGCAATGTTTGTGTCTGAGATGGAGACAAAAACAACATGATCTTACATAGACATAAACTCTTTTCCTCCCTTAGGCTTTAGTATAAATATACACTACAAACAGTGCTTTCTGAAGTGCCTCCCGTGTAAACATCTGACAGTGGTGAGCATGAAACAGATGAAAGCTATGATAAGTCAGTGAACACATACAGCTGAATATGATACACCATGTCAGCAATATTTTAAATAGCAGGTAAAAAGCATTTCTAGAAAATGTGTGTTTAGCTTCATGTTGTGAAGATACCAGGGTTTTTCTTTTTGGTGCACTATAGATCTGTAGAAAGTGAGTTTTATTATCTTGGATCATAAGTTGACTATGGCTTGGTCTCGTTACCTGGGGTAATCATATGTGTGGCCAAGCAAAAAGAAAAAAAATGAAAACAAAAGGTAGCTGAAAGATTTATTCATGGCTTAGAAACATGTAGTATTTCATATAGATAAGGAGAAGTTTACTCAAGAGAAAAACAGAAAACAAATACAAATGAGTCTGAGAGCAGTGTGCTCTTGGCAGGGAAGCCTCTAATGATTACCAAGTGCATGAATCTCAGTGTGAAATTATAGGCTGTGATTAAGTGAATGTGCTGAAGCATTTTGAATCTTTATGATTTTACATTTCGACCACCCCAGTTCCACACAATTTAAAATGGAATCCTAGAAACACATGAGACCAGAGCCAAAGAATCTGTTTTCAACAAGACCCAAGGCCTTCAGATGATGATATGATGGCACAGAATTTATACAGGTGTCCTGTAAAGATACGTTAATTGCATTATATTATCCAACCACTAGATGTCTGCATACTATAGAGCTTCAGGAAGTGTTTGTTCCCCAACATAAAAGGCAAACAAAGAAAATGTGTATCTGCAGATGTCTCTCTCTGTATCATAATTTGGCATCTGTTTTTTTCTGACCTATGCTCCTTGTCCAAGCAGGGATCTTTGGGCAAAGAGATACTTGGCAAGAAAAATTATATGTATGAAAATGACTGGTTTCTGTTAAAATTTGAAAGTAAACAGTAGATTAGGCCATATGTCAAGATCATATCTATTCAGATACAATTCACAAATACCAAAAATTAAATACAGCAGGGCCACCAATGACTTTAGGAGCACCATAAATCCCAGTGCTGGTTTGACTCCAGTTCTTCAGGAAGTCCTACTGTTTTTTGTTGCTTAGTATTTGCAAAATAGAGGATAATCTGTTTGATTTCAGTGGAATCAGAGCTGTTAGGATGTGTAAGGTGACCTGTAAGCACTGCAAGCCCCCTGAGTGCTTGTTTTGTAATAACAGTGTTAAAACAAGGACACATATTTCCCAAACTATAGGACAGCCCAGACTAAGTGTGTTCTGCATGGGCAGTTGTTTACAGACTTGTTTGACATAAACACTTTTCTCACGGGGTTTCCCCAAGGCACAGTGATCAGCAGCCCTTCCTAGGTGCTTGCTGTGCTGAAATGCCATGAATAGCATGGGAAAAAAAATTCCTGTGCTTTCAGGGCCTTTGGTACTGCCTGGGAAACATATACTGCTTGAGTTTAGATACTCAGCATCAGAGGTCCCTCTTATCTGAATGCGTGGGAATAAGTGAAGACTGTGAAGTTTTGTGAAAATCACTGGTTTACACAAGGCAGTGTCTCAAGTGAGCACCACTGCAGAGGCAGATGTACTGTTTCCTATAACTCTTCAGTTGGAGCTCTTCCTTCTCTCTCCCAAGGCCTCTTTACACCTTTAGCACGCCACTTTTATTTGTTGCTCCAAAATACAATTTTCTCTTACTTCTCCTGATCTGCTACCCCTCTTTGCTGTTGTGAATTCTTTCCAAAACACATTTAGTAGTGGGTGGCTTCAGAGCACAAATATTTTTTGTACATTTCTTGATATTACATTATTCACCCTTTCCCAAAAAGTTTTAATTGGTGTTCAAGACTTTTGATGCTTCTTTACATCTCTTGGCTAGTTAACAAATAAACAGTTCCAAAATTCAGTTTCTCAGTAGCAAAATTAAATCTAATATTAAGGATTTATTCTCATTTTAGAGTTGAGTATCATAATTGGAGTTAATGTTACATCACAATTAAATTTGTTTTTAATCGCTAAAAGCCTAACAACTAATTTCACACTATTTCATTTGGGTTCATAATAGCAAAAAAGGAAGATCTGATAGGAGTCCTGCACTTACAAACTGCAGAAACTTTCTTTCACTGTTCTTAATAGTGAGTGTCAGATTTGTGCAGCTTAGGGAAAGATTGATGAGGAAGTTTTTCTCTTCTTAAGAAGCGGAGGAATTGATAAAATGTCATTGCTACTACTTTTTGAATTGGAGCAGAATCCTGTTGCTGTTTATGGGAATGCTAAACTGTGCAGTTCATCACTGTATTTTTTTTTTTAATTCACAAAGCCCCTGAAATTATTTTGTGAAGATTATTTGTCTTGAGACAAATGTGTGCTCAATTTTAGGGTCTCAAAAGAAAGGATTCAATGAAGCCCTTGGAAGATGGATCTTCATTCCACCTGCAAGAAAAGGAAGTGCTCCTTTTTGATATTTTTAGAACTTTTCTGAATTGCAATGAAATTTTAATTGTTAGACTATGCTAAGTTACTGAGATTTTCAATTTCAATCAGTTTTAGTTTAGATGTGTTTAAGGGCTTTTGTAATATTAGTGAAATTTCTCTTTTCATTGAGCCTCCAGCTCCTGTATAGACCAAACTTCATTCTACATTTGTTTTGTTGTGTAATTTCTTTTATTTCTTAGAGAGAGAAAAGAAAAAGGAAAGCTTTTTGAGAAAGTATCTATCAGTTGTCCTGTAAATGAAGAGAGTGATATGTGGTTACATTATCAGCTCTTAATAGAGGAGACTTTGTGATCTTGAATACACACCTCCTCTTGCTAATTAGCCAGTTAAAAGAGAGCAGTCTGGTATTACTTTGCGAATATTTTCATATAAAAAGAAATTTAGTTGGGCATATGTCATAAAGACAGACAATGATACCTGTTATATTCTTAAGGAGTTTCATCCAAGGCTTTTTATTGTGCCCATACACAGAGTTTTTATACCCTTCTGCCCCCATAGTGCACCCCATCTCATTGGCCACCATCACACCACCCCTCAAGTCCATTGGTGGATGCACTGTTTTGAGAAAGCATCCCCAAAAGTCCAAAATACAGGTAAGTCCTGTTTATCCATGGTGTTTTTCACAGCACAGAGCTTCTCTGTTTTGTTCTGCCTTTATCTTCTTTCTCCTTCTCACAGACACACAGGAGTCCTGCAGGCTTCTTTCTGTCGACTCTTCTGTCTGACCCACAGCAGGCTATGGGCCCTCTCCACAGGCATAGATGAGATTGATTTTATGGTTTTTAAATAATGCTTCTTTCCTACCAATTTCTAAGAAGGAAGAACCAAAATATATTCAGTTTTGGGCAGCAAGAGATCAGGTGAAGAGACACCCCTCTTTCCCTCACTTTCCTTATGCCTGTCCCTTTCCCTAGCAGCCAGGAGAATGAGAGAAAATAATCAAAACATGGCACCACTTTCAGCAAAAAATTCCAGCTGACATTTTAGCTATTGTGGACATCTACATGCAGGGATAAGACTGTTGTCACCCAAATCAAAGCAGTTGCACCTGTAAAAGGAAAACATTTGGCTAGAGCAAGGAAAGAATTAGAGTCAAGTCCAAATCAGCTTTCAAGGGCTTTTCAATTGCTACTTTAATGTGATCATGTGGGGCCTTGTCTTCATTAGATTTTAATTAGATTTTTTTTCTCTTCTCCAGACAGAGACCTCCTGTTTTCTTACTACATTCTTCTGGTTTGTACTCACCAGCACAGCCTTGCCTTTAGAGCTGCAGCAAAAATACACTCAAGTCTGTGTGTGCAATCCAGACTGCACTACCACAGTGACTAGCAATTACTTATGATCAACCAATATTAAAGTGGAAAGGTTCACTCTATTACACTTGTCTTTATAAAAGAGACCACAGAAATTCACCCAGTAATTCCTTCATCAATCTGAGAAGTTTGCACTGACCTTCTGCCTCATCTAGAGCTGCTTTTCATCTGTGTTCTCAATGCTTTACATCTGGCACTATGTGCGACCATATTTGCACTACCTGCAGTGTTTGTGTGGTTCTCAAATATTTTGTTTCATGTGCTATGTTTATTTGTTTATTTATTTCCCTTTCAAGTCATGTGTCTTTTTTTTTCTCATCAGCTTTCCTCCAGCTTTTATACTTTTTACTTTCCTCCTAGATTCTTTCTGTCACATACCATTTCTGTCAACAGGCCTCACGCGGGCTTTGCTTCCACTGTGTAAGATCTGTGTGCTCCTGGATCAGCCTGTGGTACAAATCCAATCTGGATGAGGCATGGGCATGTTTCTGATGAATTAGCCAGAGTACAGTATATGGATATATGCCAAGCTTTATCCCAACTATGGGTAAACAGATGATGTGTATTCGGCATAAAATTAGAGTGGGCAGGATAAGCTAAAAACTGATCTGTCAAGACAGATTGAAGTTGTTCTAAGAATTCAAAATATTTGGAACAAATTTGAACTGACAGACTGAAGTTGTTTTAGTGCTTTGTGTCATATGGCCACAGGGTTTTTGATCTTGTAATAGGCATCTTAAAACAGGTTTACCATCTTGTCTATTTACAGCCTCAGTAACACTAATGTCAGGAAAGTAATGAACTTCCTGCTATTAAGACCAGAAAGAGCCCTTTGGGTAATTTTTACATGATCCTTGAGTGACCCAGACAATAAAATTTCCTTCATTAATCCACAATGTGTTCAATAACCTTCTGTCATCCTGTAATATCAAGGTCCCATGGCAGAAAATATGTGGAGCATCCAGTAATACAAGGTTTGAACAACATAGTCAACACATCATCTGGGAAGCACCTGTCTGGGATTTGTACATAGAGTCACACTTTCACACAGAACCTTGGCAAACCTCTTAGCTTAGAAACAGCCATCCTCAGCCTGGGTCTTGGCTTGACTCCCTGAGGAGTAAGGCACCAGCCATGGATAAGAGAGCTGTGGCTGGTGGTTGCCACACTGGCTAATTCCATTGCCTGATGCTTGACTGATGAAATCAGTATTTGGCCACTGGAGTCAGAGCATGCTTGAGAAGGATTTACAGGCTTGGCACACCCAGGGCTTGTGCCTCAGACAGACACAGAATGGAGATTTGGTCTAGGAGAGTACCACTTGCCCCTATGGCGGCAAAAGAGAGCAACCTAAGGAAAAGCTCCTCCATTCCTATCAGGGGAAACCCAGTACTGAACTCTGAACTTTATGAGATGAAAGTTTTTCCTGTTCGTCTGTGTACCTGCAGATCAGGTACACAGTTAGGGTTGTTACAGTTGAGTGAGAAGATAAGAAGGAACACAGATGCACACATTAACGAAAATAAATCCAGAATCTTTCCTGACACTGAAACCAGATGACAGGTCTTAAGTGAAGAGCCAAACAAGACTGCTTCCAACAGGGACACAGGAATCTTTTCATGGGTGAACTGAGAGTGACAAAGATCTTTTTACTTTAAAAAGTTTTTAATAAATAGGTTAATATGGAGGACAAATACATAGAGCATATGGACTTGGGAAAAATGTTTATCACTTTCTACTTCATTGCATAAGATTCATCGATCTAATGGTAGAATGATTTGATTTGGCCAAAGTGTTTACATTTTTCTGCAAAAATGACAGTCATGTTTTTTATCTAGTAAACAACCTATGTTTGTGCACGTTCACCATCACCTCCCAGAAATAAGTTTCCTGGTTTTTTTTATTCCTGTTAGTCCTTCAGCTCAAGCTGCAGGACAAATATGTCTGTTCTCTTTTCCTGACTCAAAGATCTCCAGAATGTGTGTTTTTCATACAAAAAATATCTTTCTTTGATGTTTTTTAGACAATCAGTAGGGATGGTACAGATACTTTGTCTTCAAAGCTCTGTTAAGGACCTATTCCCTATATACCACTTCAGCCAAGTCATCTCTGAGCAGTAGGAGATAGCCTGGAAGTTATTTATTGTCTGCTTATCATGCTTGTTGTATTCTTGCACAAGTTTCCCTCTAGTCAGGGCTATAGTAAGATATTCTAATACTCAGAGTATCTAATAGTTTACCCTTCAAATACAGCAGTTTGACTAAGTACAGAATCATAGAATATCTTGGGTTGGAAGGGACCTTAAAGATCCTCTTCTTATTCCAACTCCCCTGCCATGAGCAGCAACATCTTTCACTAGACCAGGTGGCTCAGGGACCCATCCAGTCTGACTTTGAACATTTACAAGCATGAGACATCCACAACTTCCCTGGGCAACCTGTTCCAGTGTCTCACCCCTGTTATAGTAAAGAATTTCTGCCTAATATCTAATCTCAACCTATCCTCAGTTTAAAGCCATTATGCTTTGTTCTATCACTACATACTCTTGTAAATAGTCTCTCTCCATCTTAAAAGCTTCCTTCAGGTAATGGAAGATGCAATTAGGTCGTCCTGAAGTCTTCTCTTCAGGCTAAATAATTCCACCTCTCTCAGCCTTTCTGCAAAGGAGAGGTGCTCCATCCCTCTGATCATTTTGATGGCCCCTTCTGGACTTGCTCCAAGGTTATTGTCTTTCCTAATTCTCTTCCTTCCTGTGCTGGGGACCCCAGATCTGGAAGCAGCACTGAAGGTGAGGTCTCACAAAGATGGAGTATAGAGGCAGAATCACCTTACTTAACCCACTGCCATGCTGATTTTGATGCAGCCCAGCATACATGTGGCTTTGATATTTTTTCAAATACTTAAATTCTCAAATAAATAATTCAGTATTAGAGTTGCAGGCACTAAATATTGATTATTCACAGAAAGGTACTACAAAATGGAATTGCTTCTGCCTAACTGTGTTGTCAGTCTCTTAAAAAAAAGACTGATGGTATGGCTACAAATAGATGGGAATCAAGGGTACCTGCAGTGAGAACACATTTCCTTTGGGAGAGAAAGGCAGGCACCCCATTGGCCCTGACAGAGATCTGAAGTTTCACTGCTGCATCCAGGTGCTCATGTCTTGAGCTGGAAGAACTTAATGAAACTGCTTAGTCCTTCCTGATTCACTGAAGGACACATGTAAAGGGGTAGCCAAAATAAAGCTTTATCCACCCTGCTATGTGCCCTACTTGGGTGCAGTTCAGACTCGGCAGGAGCATTCATTCCCAGAGGAGGTCTCCCCTTGCTGTACATGAGCCTCTTGCTGCTGTAAAAACACAGGGATGTTGAGCTGCCATGTCTTGTCCTATCCCAGCACTGAGGCAAGAGTGGCTGATGGGTATATGTATAATTTGCTTTAGAGACCTCCCCATATGATCCTTCCCCATCTCCATAGAAACCTTTCCCTCTGGGCTAACTGCACTCAGCTGCAGGGACTATGTCCCTCTGCCTTGTCCCCATCCCTGGGGACTTCAAGGCATGGCAGTGCAGTGAACCATGAGGGCTGGGACTGCCTGGGGTGGCAGGGCTGGGTCTGGCTGATGCTCCTGTCCCACCACCTCAACCAGGAGTAGCCAGGGGCACCAGGGCACACTGTCCCATATCAGGCACCTCCCTGGGGAGGGACAGACCTGGCAGTGCCCCCAGGCAGTGACAGAAATTTGTTCTGTGCCTAATAGCCTCTTACCTGCCTTAAAGCTGAGTGTTGCCTATCTTTATGGTCCTGTCCTCTGAAAGAAGCCTGGTGCCCATCTCCACTATTTTCTGCACCAGAAATTTTTCTTAGTTTTGTTATGTCGTGCAGAGAAGCCACCATGCCACCTGAGGATTGTAATGCAGGTGACCATCAGATGCTACTAATCCCAGCAGGTATCACCTCCTGGTGGTTCCTGATGTCCCTCTTTGCTGACCTCTCTGCCTCCCTCACAGGGCTTACCTCGGCAGGCAGAAATTTGTCATTGGAACTGTGAGCTCTGCTGAACCGCAAAATCTTCACAACTTAATTTCATGGGTTTCATCAACAAGTCTTGGTATTAAAGCAGCTGATTAAACAGTAACTAATCCCCCTTTGTTGTTGGAGGGAAAAGTAGAACAGTAAAACCTCTTGCATGTTGCCCATCTCTTGAAGTTAAAAGGGTAAAAAGGAAGAAAAGCAAATAACTATGCTTTGGATAAAAGAGAAAACCTCCTGATCAGAGAAAGAGCTATTTACACATGCTCCTCAAATGATCATGTTCTAGCCAATTTTAAATTAATATAATTTCACACCTATTTCATAGCTCTTTCTTCATTCCTTGTGCACATTATTAGTCCATAAGAGACATCAAGCAGCTCATTGGCTTCTAGTGGTGAGGAGGAGTTTTGCCTGAGTGGTCTGGGAAGAAGAAGCAGAGAGAGAGAGTTGAGGGGCCCTCATGGTGCCAGCTCTCAAATGCCAGGTGCTCCTCTTAGTCAGGCTCATCCATCCTAGTGGAAACTGCTTTAGTAGTCCTGTATTAAAGACAGAGTCACTTGTACCTTCCTCCTTGGCATGGGTTTTACCACCTGGTCTGAGTGCCAGTGCTTCAAAAGAGCTGCTGCAGTTTCCTTGGGCATGAGAAAATAAACCCCACAACCAGCCTCTTCCAAAATTTTGCTTCTGCTCCATGAAAGCAACAGTCTGAGGTCGCAGGATGTAATGGAGGGGTGAAAAACATGATCATGTGATGAGCCCTCTGAACTCTGGTGGTGAACATCTCTGTGACCCTGTCCTGGGGAAGCCCAGCCTGGGATGAACGTGTTCTGCTCTCCAGCAGCTCCTCTTGAACACTCTTAACCACTACATTTCCTCTGCCTAAACAGGGAAAAAACAGCTCTAATACACAAAGGCAGAAATTGGAGTCAGTGTTTTTGCTCACCCAACTGATGTTTCCAAGTGTTGCCACCAGAGGATGTACCAAGCACATTTTTTGCTGTATCAACACATAAACACACAAACAGATTAAAATAGCCGGATTCACCAGCAGAGGTAGCATAACTTCTGTATCAACACAGGAAGTATCAGTGTAAACAACAGTTCTTGAAAAGGAGAACAGAGAGAGAGGTAGGGAAGTTACACACTGTATTTTCTGATGCATTTATCCCAGCTCTGTAGTATTTAACATATTAAATGGTAAATGCATTTCTGATTTCTCTAATGCATTGCTAATACTAGGAATGTCTAGCCTAGGCCACCTCCAGTATTTAGCGGAGTTTCTATCAAATACAGCAGCCATTTTGATGTTTGAATATTTTTCATTGCAGTAATTAATCTTCTAGATCTGGGGTAGTCAGCAATTTAGACACCAGGCAGAATAGAGTGTTCAAAGAGACAATGGCTACTGGAGTGAGGCACTGACTCAAAAGCCATTTGAAAAATGGTTGCTATAAAAAGGAATGGTAAGAGCATCAACTGTAGATAATGAGACAGCATTTAAAACTGGTGTTTTAGGGAAAGATCTGTAATCTTCTCAAAGACAATTATCAAAGACTTCTTAGTAGTTACACTCGGTGTCAAGAAGAAAGTATACACTTTTAACTGAAAAAAAAAGTCGCTCTCACCCTGGTATTTTCCCCCTTATTACAGGCACTGGATAGTTCTAGGAAGCCACAAGTATACTTCAAAATGTACATTCTAAAAGTATATAATGTTGTAAAACATTCAGGAATACTCACCCTGCAGTAACTGTTTTTAGATACTTCATAATGCTCTGACTGATCATTCAGTGTCTGGACCAGTGACGAAATATCCCATTTAGTGGAGGAGAATCAAGTATTGAAAAATAGGTATTACAACTATTTGCCATCATACTCTGAAATAAAGACAATGCTTTGCAGGAGTTTTATCTTTCATGGATAAAATGAGTTATGTAGTCATGATCCCATCCTGAAACCAACTCATTTGTGTCTCTGTGTTTGTTTAGGCACCAAGCCTTAACAAATAACTCAGGAGTTATTAACTTTCTAAAACAACCTGTTTACTCAGCGCATGACCCCTCTGTGTTATGATAAACAAACATGAAAACAGATGGATTAAGGAAAGATTCACTGCTCTCTGTTGAAGTCTTCTGAGAATTATTCTGGATATGTGGTAAATTGCAGTTATTGTTTATTTGAATGGGCTTGTCAGTATAAAAATTAGCAGAGTAATTTCCCTTCAGTTACAGTATTTGCAACATCTGCAATTGCTGTAGTAGAGAGCAGTGGATGAAGATATTAATCTTCCATATTGTAAATATGATGATGTTCTTTTGTCTGTCAGTGTACTAGGGTTCATTTTTTCACCAATCATACATTTTTTTGAGTTACTATCTGAAAAATATATGATAGTGTTGCTATCACTAGTCACTTAATCCCGTCCATTTGAACTCCATTTGCAAGTGCTGGGAAGCTTGAGTGTTGCAGTAAATTTGTTTATTGATCATCCAATTAGAAGACAAATACTTTTTATTTCTTCTTAATGGCAAACAAACAAATTCTGAGGACTTTTTCATACTCTTGTATTCTCTTGGCCAGCGTTAAGTATCTGTTCGTGAATGCTAGAGGCCTTGCAGAGCTGTAACACATCAGGTGCCTGATCACTTCTGAAAGTGGGAAGTCATTCCTCCTGCATCTCTGTGAAAGCAAACAGGCAGCCCAAGTCCCTGCTCACACTTTGGCCCATGCAGTATACAAGCCATCATCTAAAGCTTCTCACAGTACTTTCTTTGAAATCCTTTAGCTCTAAGAAGTTAGGATATAACATTTCTATTCTTGACTGCCTTTGAATTTTCTGTTTCCTTTATTTCAGTAGCACAAAAGGAAATCATACACACCATAGAAATCTTATACATATCTGAACAAACAAAACCCAATCAACATCTAAGGCATAGAGGAAGAGAACAGTTGAAATATTAGTGTATTTTTTGTTAGAGCCTGACAGACTGACTCCTCAGAGTCCATTTTCTCACCGTCTCCAGCATGCTGGTGCAGGGAGGAAGGCATTCATCTGAACCCAGCTGTACCCCAAGCAAGTCATTACAGCTAGAAACACTAGATAAACAGACACCAGAGGCTCCTCATGGTAGTCTGGGGAAGAAGTAGCTTCTGAGGGCCCTTTCTATGAAGAGACTGGAGAGCCAGGCATGTCTGGCCTAGTCAAGCCATTCCTTGTGATGAAGCTGCTGCTTGCTGCTACCATGGACCCAACTGTGCAGTCCCACACCTCTGGAGTCTGCACCTGAGCCTCAAAGAAGCACAACTTCTAGAGGAGCCTTGAAGCAAGGGTCGGGATTTTTGCAGCCCCCTCCTCTCTCTTGTTGAACTGTCCCTACACCCAGGCAGGATCCAATTCCCTGTCCTCAGAGCACATGCACTCTTTTGCCCTTTTGTTTTCAGCACAGTGTCTGCCATGGGGTGTTGTCACTTGTGTCACTGAAGAGTAGGCAGGCCCCTCAAGATGCAACAGGTAGGACAATGCTGAGAAACTCCATCACTCAGTGAACAGTGCCAGATAGAGCTGGTTAGAGCAGCCTTTAATCCTGGCAACACTCTTAGCTCTGGTATTTGCACACATGCCCTTAAAATGGAATTTTTTTTCACAGCTGTAATGTCAGAAATCAAAAGCATTTTTGATCAGCTTATTGTAGGAAAAAATTTCAGCTGTACCTCACATAGTCTTCTCCTCTGTAGTGGACAAATCCAGGGCCAGTTTCTGATGTGTAACTTCATCCAAAATCTCATGTAGTTACTAGAGCTTCTGAGACTTCTCACATGGGTGGCTGACGGGAAGCTGCCTGGTTACATGAGTTTTAACACATCTTTCAGCTAACTCTGAGACTCAAATGCAACATCTGCTAGAACACACAGGGATGTCATGTGGATTTATGATATTTGCTTGAGGATTCTGGAGCCATAAACCAATGAATGGACTACAATGAGATAAATACAGTATTTCTTCTCTGTCAAAGGCAATTCTGTCCCAATACTTTTCAATGCTTTATTTAATTGAAAGCAGCTCCCATTTTGCTCAACCTAGCAATTTGAAAGTTTAAAAGACAAGTTACATTTCTTTGTTTGACTGTCAAATGCATTTGAAAATAAAATTCTCAATCATGATAATGTTAAGACTGCTTTATATGTTTGTAGGTTTAAAATGTTAAACCTAATAATACTCCTTTTTTGAAAGTGGGCCAATGCTACTTCACTTGAAGTCAATGGGAATTTTGCCAATGACTTAAATGAAAGCAAAGTTGGGGACTATATATTAGCTTCAGGCTTTAGGACTCCATGGGAGCCCAGTATTTCCACTTTGTGAAAATTAAATATTTCCAACTGCACTAATCTCTCTGACTTTAATTTGCTGCCACGTCTCCAGAAATGCATTAAAATGAACACTGACAAAAAGGGAAATATTTTGTTATATTGCTGCCAGATTCCAAAATTTTAAAGCCACAATATACCCTTGCTTTTTTTTCTTCCTCCCCTCCCCTCCTCCCGCATACCCCCCTGAACATTTGCATTTCTCAAAGACATGAGACACAGTGCCAATCCTCCAGGCAACTGCATGCAAGGAAAATTGTGAAGCACAGGTAACATCTGCATGTCTTCAACAAGCCTGTGCACAGCCTGGGAGCCCACCTACACATAGCAACTGAATAGCTATAGCTGCTGCAGTGACTCCAAAGGTTTTTTGAAGACTTTTTTGAAGGTTGTTTTTTAACAGATTATTAAAAAAATTGATGTGTTTTTGTAGTAATCATCTGTCCTGTTTTGTCACAATGGCTCAAAAGGAAGGATAAGAAAATTTTAAACATTTTGTGGCCAATTCTAACCAAATTGATTAAATAAGCTCCTTTTCAATTATGAAATCCTAATAAGCTCAGTAGGCAGAAGAAGAGTGGACCAGATGAGTTTAATCTGATGATGAATACTCCTTTCAGCACTCAGTCTTTAGAATGAACACTTGATATATCTCACAGAAAATAGTTTCTGCATTTGGACCAGTACTCTATGAACCCCAAGTTATTGCAACCAATGCTTTAATTATGGCCTGAAAATGCAAGTAAAAATGAAGGAAAGCAAGAAAGAGACAGGACCAAATTCACTACCCTACTTAAGCATCAAATTTGAGATGTCAGCATCCCCACACACCAAATTAATCACCTGGTTTTGGAGAGGCTTCCTTCCTCTCCTCATTTGGTGATTAGATATCTCAGAGGTGAGCACTGCAGCTCAGCTACAAATCAGGTGGTTCAGTGAAACAGAGTCACTATCCCTGCTTGCCTGATTTCCTAGAACCAGCACACCTTCCAGGCCTAAGCTGAGGGTTAATCTGGAAAGTAATTCACAAAAGGTGTGAATGCACTTCTGAAGCCATAGAATCATGGAATGGGTTAGTTGAAAGGAACCATTAAAATTCAATTAGGTCAATATACAAATATCATAAAAATATCATATTTTACCTACAATTTCTGGTTTGTACATCATTTCAGCACAGAGGAATGCTAAGAGTCATGTTCTGATTGCTGTGACTTATCGCGAGTCATGGTCTGTCTCCCTCTGCCCAGCAATTTTGAGGAACTAGTTTATCCACCCCTTGAAAAAAATCCCAGCATTTTACTAGTATCTGAATATTTCTGCATGTTTTGCAGGGAAACACACAGAATTCATCCTCTCCTTCCCTCTACTGATATCAGTACATGGGCCTGATTTAGAGACTCAGAATATCTACAAGATCCAACAGACTCTGAGCATTTTTGAACAGCAATGCTTCCTGAAAACCAAAATGTCTGCCTGGGTTTTTTCCACAGCAAGATGTACATTTGCAAGTTCAACCTGAAGCATATTAAAAGTGTGTTATTATGTCTTTCTATGAATTATATGTATGTGGTAATCATTCCTTCCTACTCTTGATGGATAATGACACATTTGTTTTATTTATCTGAGAAAGATGGAGTTTGGGGTACAATGTAGTGGTTAAATAATTGCCAAGTCACCATAAAGGCATTACTCCATCTAATGTGCACAATCTCACATTCAGTCTACTGATGATACAAGCCAAACGGAACTAATCAAAACATTGAAGGTGGAAGCTTGCTTCCAGCATCTCTCCTGCATTTACCAGACAAGCTATTTACAAACCTAGAATGTGAGCTACTTAACTGTGAGTGAATTGAGTTTTGAAAGTAAAATGTAGCTAAAATTAAATAAATATGTTCACTTAGAAGAGCTGGAGAGTTGCAGGCTGGCTGCAGATTAGATTTTCAGTAGTCATATCATTCACCAGTGATGATATCTTCACTTTTAGGCTTTCACTGACCTTCTGAAACCATTGTTTCACAGAAATGGATATTATCACTGGATTTCCCAAAATCTTAGGAAACACAGCTGAAAATATGCTTCAGAGATCATCTTTTCACCCCCTCAAAGGAGGGATCAGCTGCCCTAAACCTTTCCTAAGGGAAGTTTATGCAGCCTTTTATCATTTTTCTAATATTGTAGCCCAAGACCGTGTGAGCTGATGCAGATCTCTTTTGCAGACTCCTTCAAGCTGGCACTGGAGTTTATCCTGTTAGGTGATGTAGTATTTCAAGTGTACAAACATAGTTTTTTCTGTGTGTTATATCATGACAAAAAAGAAGTTAAAGGAAATCAATTAGTGAAACTCACCAAATTAGATGGAGGATTATCAGGCTTAGTTATATCTATTGACTTATTTTGCTTTTAGTTACAACCTGTTCCCCTTTCATTTAAGCAGCAATCTATAGATTCCACCAGGTGCCAGCCAGGCTGCTTGATCACTTCTCCCCCCACAGCAGGGGCAGAAAAAGTCCATAGAACGAGATAAGAAGAGGGAGATCACTCCCCATTTACTGTCTTGGGCAAAACATACTTGACCTTTCAAAATAATATGATTTATTAACAGCTAATAACAAAACTGGATAAAACTAAAACTAAGCCCATTTTTCACCTGTGCCCTGTTCTTCCCCTGCCATCTCCCCAGTCCTAACTTCACATACAATTCTTCTGTCTCTTTCTGCCCCCTAAGTGGCAGATTTAGAGTAGGGGATTTAGAATGGGGATTGCCATCTGTTCAAAAATCTTCTTTGCTGCTCCTACTTATACCCCTCCCCTCCCACATGGAGACCCTCCATGGCATAGGGTCTCATCACCAATGGGACACAGTCTTCCCCAGTGTGGGTCCGTTCTGTGTGCTGCTGTCCTTCAAGACCTGCTCCAGAATGAGTCCTTTCCACTGGGTAAGATCTTTTACTCATGGACTGCTCTAGTGTGTCATGTCATAACAATGGGGTATGAGTAAACCTTGTGTAAGGTATAACATGATTACTAGAAGACCTGGATTCTGAAATATGCATGAAAATATACAAATTGTAATATTCATGAAAATATGGATATTCTCTATACTAAACTCAACTGATATCTTAAAATATGAATAGCAAAAATGTCCTTTTTAAAAACTGTGCTTGTGTACATCATGCACATTAAAATCACGGTTTTAAAATTGAATATTATTAGCTTATGTGATTAATTGTAATGAATGGACCCAGAACGACTGCTTAGTAGATTTGATTTCAGAATTTTCTGATTTCTGAGTATTTGAAATGGAGTTTGATATTCCGTTGTCTTATTTTTATCCAGAAATATCTATTTCTAGTAACAGCCAATATTTAAGTATGCCTTTAATGCCAAGAGTTAGAAAAACAGTTTTATTTAGTTGAAAAAAATGTCAAGAAAAATGGCTGTGTAATGGATAAAAAGCAATATTCCAGTATCACCACAGAGGTAGGCTTCATAAAGCTGGTAACAATTTGTGTATAAATCTTGACATTTGGTTTCATTATTTGTTTGCTTTCTATTTATATTCCTCAGCGAGCTTATAGATGTTCTCTAGCGTGTGCTTTCATAAGCTTTCTTCCTAACCTGTAAAAGCTCATTTTGATTCTCAGAGACAAAGCATCTTCATCTGATATCAGTCTTCTCATATCAGTAATTCTATTTCCTTCTGTGAAAGGTCTGATGATCTGACTGCCTGGTAGCTACCACGATTATCTGACACACACTATATCCGTACTGTTACTTCATTGCTTCCCACCATTAAACTGGAGGGGAAAGTGATGTCAGGAGACAAGAGGATGAGAGAATTATTTTGCATTAATAAAGCCCACAGCCATGACTGACTGATAAGGAACTAAGTGGTGATCGTGGAAGTACAGCTTCCCTCTCTTGATGGATGGAAAAGCGAAGGTATGTCTAAAAGTCATCACAGGAGCTGCAATGGGTCTTAATCAGGCATATCAGTACCTGATAAGTGAATGGCTTAGTGAAATGCTGAGTGAGGAATCGAAACTGTCAACATGTGCCTTGGTAATTCCACTGCATGGTGACAAGCAGCTCAGAAAGACCAGCCCTGAAGACCCTCTTTATCTCTTTGGCTAGGATGTTGTTGTCTCCTTAAACAGAGGCTAAGCTAAAAATAATGAGAAGAATACATTTTTAACAAAAATTAATAAGCCTCTCATTGGCCACCTGAGAGGAAGAGCTGCAGGATCCTACAGGTTTCTGGTAGGCAAGAGAAGACTTCTTGGATAACTGCTGCAAGGACAGACATGTAACCTCTTTGTTTCACATCACCTATAGCAAGATTAACTTTATATAAGAACAGGAACTACTTGACAATAAAATATTAGCGTTGTTTTTTTTCTTTCATATTGCAACCATAAATAAGCTTCACAAAATAGAAATTTTGACTTGTGATCATGACTATAGTTTTGGCACTCACACATTCTGTGTCTGAATTTGGAACACCAGGACTGTTTTCAGGCTCATGGGCAAGTGTGTGAGTCTAGACGGTGTCCTAAATTAAACTAACTCAGCCAAGAGGAATACAAGCGCACATAGACTGCCAACAACCAATGCCTTGGTTAGGTCCCCAAGCCAGAGACCCCTGCATGTGTGCCCTTCTGACTTCTGCCAGATACAACTACTGATGTGACTCTACCAATACACAGGCTTATATTCAGATTTAAAAGTTATTTTGGCTGCATGAGCGAGCCAAAAATTTCTTCGGTGGTATGTCACCTTTCTGCAGCTTAAATTTGTAACAAGAGTTTAAAGCTATACCTGCAATACTTTCTGATCTATTCCCCTGCAGACTTATCTTTATATTTACCATCTACTCAATTCATTTATGTTTCTTTAGAGACTGTACTAGGTATTGCATTAGTCAAAGAATGTCCTATAATGAATACTGGTAATTTGGGCAGTCTCTGTTGAGAGTCTTGGTGAGAGTAGACCAGTTTTCACCAGGGAAGAACAGGAAGTGATGAGTAAGTATTTACCTAAGAATAATATCTAGAATATAGAAGTTTTTAGGTGAGAAAAGCAAAGGAAGAATCCAAAATACATTGTCACAATAAATCTAGCATTCTCATCTGTTCCTGCTTTAACATTTTCACTTGACAGATTAACAGAGATGTGCAGCATATGGATTGCTGTGCTATGAATTATTGCATGTGGTATTCAGGCCTGAACTACATAACTCATTTAAAATGGTCTAGAATGGAAAATTGTAAGTAAATTTTTCCTACTTGGACCAATGCTAGTATTAGTGATGGGAAAATCCATTTAAGAATCAGCTAAACCCCAAAGTTCCTTGAAATTCATAACTACATGGCTAATTTTATTAAATATTCTGTTTTCTCATTTCTGGTATTCCTGGTTACAGCTCACACAAAACCAAACAAAAAATACAAAAAACTCCTGGAAANTTTTATTCCTGGTTACAGCTCACACAAAACCAAACAAAAAGCCAAAACACCCACCCCCCAAAGAAACCTTACCCCAAGCCCCCCCTCCAAGAACTCCCCCAGAAAACCCCAAAAGCTGCAGAAACGATCCCCTAGTCCCCCCAGTTCTTCAAGAAAGACATTTCACATACTGTTTATGGCTAAAACCACAATGAAATGAAATTCAATTAGACACACATGCATACTGACAACACTATGATGACAGTTCAATTACCATAATATATTCAACACAGAATGCACTTGTGAATTTGTGACAAGTCTTTTTCTGAAATGACCCTTCTGAGAGGTTCCATAATTTTTAGCAATGGTTAACCAAGGCCCTGAGTAGCTTTTATTAGTAGTTTTAGACAGAGTGAGCAAAATCCAGGCCTTGTAAATGCAACTTTTTCTATATAGCTAGTGAGTCCAGTCTCTGCATATTCAGTTTACTGGATGTCTGCTCAAAATATGGTACAGAAGAGAGGAAACAGTCCAGGAGGTTCCTGGAGTGCATAGAAAAAATCTTTCTGACACAGCTGTTGAGGCAGCCAGCTAGAAAAGTCTCACCTCCTGTGAACAGAGACAGATTTTTGGGTGATGTGGTTGTCGGAGGCCATTGGGTGCATCATGAAATTATTGAGTTTTTGGTTCTTGAAAATGTAAGAAGAGGGGCCAGCAGAAATGTCAGCTTGGACTTCCAGAGTTTGGTCTGTTTAGGAGACTGATTAAGAGAGCTCCTTGGGAGGCAGTCCTGAGGGGCAAAGAAGTCTAAGAAGGTTGGACATTTTTCAAGAAGGAAATCCTAAAGGTGAATGAACCCGCTGTCCCTACGTGCAAAAAGACAAGAGGGCAGGGAAGTAGAAATCCTGGCTGAACAGATTAGCCTAGAATTCAGAGTAAAAAGGAGAGTTTATGATATTTGGAAGCAGGGGCAGGCAACTCAGGTTGTGAAGTTATACAGGCAATACGTTAGAAGGTCCAAAGCCCAGCTAGAAATGGAACTGCATAGTGCTGCAAAAGACACTAAAAATGTTTCTATAAATACATCTGCAAGAAACAGAGGGCTGAGGAGAGGGCCACTGGCTTTCTGTCCTGTATCAGAAATAGTGTGGCCAGCAGGAGCAGGGCAGTGATTGAGGTGCTGAAGCTGTGGTCAGTTTTGGTCTCCTCAAGGAAGACACTGAGGCACTGGAGCATGTCCACTTGATGATCTTGAAAGAATTTTCCAACCTATATAATTCAATGATTCTATATTCAGATTCTCTTTCCCCTGTCAACAAGCTGTAAAGTGAGATGCTAAGAGTTCATGTGATTGAAAAGAAATATTCCTGGCACAATCCAGAGAGTCCTTCATACTGTATTACCAGTGCTGTGGTCTTGTTATCATCTTCTCTTTAATGACTAAGAAAAAAGAGTAGGTTAGATCTCTATTTGGACTCTCAGGGGAGTCTTGTCTTTCAGCATTACCCTTTCATTTTACTAATTTCTCAATTTCATTTCACTATGCTTATTTTAAACCCAAAACTAATAAAAACTATTGAGTGGGTAGTCAGAGCTGTGTTAAAAGAATTTTCCAAGCAAAGTCTATTTTAAAATGAAGTATTTGTAATTCAGTTAAAGAGAATTAATTTTACAGTTTTGAAACAAATTAATTTTTTATATGACTCATGACCATGAAGGCAATTACTGTCATCAGATGTACTTGGAACA
>VWYI01049437.1:0-82733 GCA_013399455.1 Anthoscopus minutus | reverse complement strand
CTCCTCTCAGTGTGGAGACTGGGGCTGCCCAGCTGGGCTGGAGGGTATCGGTAGCACATAAAGCATTGCTTTTGCTGCAGTTTACAGGGTGAGTTTGGCATCCCTCCCAGTTTCAGATCCATTGGTAGTATAGACTTGGAAGGGGAACAAAGTACTTGGAAAAAGGTGGAGTCTGATCTGCAAAACTGGAGAACATGCTGGATTGAGCCACCAGGGAGTTTGAGCTCATGTGTTTTACTCAGTATGAACAGCTTAGCTGATGGGCAGTAACTGAGCCTGTAGTATTTAATTGCTTTTGATCATGTGCTTATATCCTATTTAATTTTGAAGCCTATTACTAGTGGTTTGACATTTCCTTCTGGGGGATGATTTAAAATTGTCCCATAATATTAAGGCTGACGTGTTGCAAGAGACCTGCGCTGCTGAGCTGGGTGAGCCAACACCAAGTGATGTCCTGGGCTTCCTGCATTTCTTGCTGTGTGTTTTGGAAGGTTTAAGGTTGGCATTCACATTGTTAACTCTGTAATTCTCTAACCTTGTCTTTCTTTCTTTTTTCCTCCAGTGGTTTAACTCATGAGTCTCACAGGAAGGATGTTGAACAGGTCTACCTCCGCTGTTCTGAAGGGTTGATAGAGTGGATGTATCCCACGGGAGCACTAATAGTCAACCTGCGACCCAATATTTCACCTGCCTCTTACAAACGCTTGACTGTTTGCATAAAGCCCTTCAAAGACTCTGCAGGAGCAAATATTTATTTGGAAAAAACTGGAGAACTGAAACTCTTGGTCCGAGATGGAGACCGCAGCCCCAGCAGAGTGTATTGCTTTGGCTACGACCAGGGGGGCCTGTTTGTGGAGGCCACTCCTCAGCAGGACATTAGTAGGAAGATTACAGGCTTCCAGTATGAATTGATGAGCAAAGGAATAGCCGCTGATTTGCACACAGCTTCTGGTGAGTTCTGGGGTATTGTCGGATGGCCACCTCCTGTACTGCATGCATAACAAATAGCAGAGTGAGTGAGTGGGAAAGTGGCTGGATGTGAGTTTTGTGTGCTTTTAAGGACATGTTTTATAAACAGAAGTATTTCAGAAGAATTGATTTGGCTTTTGGTTTGTTGTGCTTTGGAAGCTGGTGACATAGGCTGAACTCCAGTGATTTGTTGAGGGCTACAGTGTGTGAAGGCTTCTCCCCTTGCAGGGGCAGGGTGTATTACAGGAGCTATCTTCACCCTGTGCTGAACTCCGGTGTGAACTGGGCTTCCCAGCCTTGCTGTAACACTTTTCTAACTACTTTTTTATTCAGTTTTTAAGACCTTGCTGCATGTTTTGAATAATAAAACGTCTGTAAAAGGAAACACTCCTCTTCCTCGGTGGTTTTTTTTTTTTTGTTTTGCAAGTAGTGTTACTTGCTGACCTAATTATTGCTTTTTCTGTTTTTTTGGTTTTTATTTTTTAATTCAAACAAGGAAAATGGCATGTTCCTTCCTCAAACAAGGAAATTCAGACAAGGAAAGTGGTGTGTTCCTTCCTCAGCTCTCCATATTACACTCTCCTGGGCATGCCATGGCAGAGCTCATCAACACCGTGACAATACTTTTACAGGACTGTGTTGTCTTCTCTCTCAACCATTATGAAAAACAAGTTTTGCAGGGAGGAGTTTTACTCCAATGAAAGTCTTTATAGGAAAGAGGAGTGGACAAACTGAAAGATCTTACAAGCCTGTAAAGTCTGGTACTAAATAGCATTTGGAACAATGGCTGTGTGACTTAAGTGTGCCAAAGAATGAGACAGTTTAAGAAGAAAAACTGGCATTTGTGGAGGATGGCTGGGTGAAGCGAATTACCTTTAGATAAGGTGGTATCTGGTTCATGCATCTTACCCATTCGGGATTGCCTCTAGTTTTTATCCCCAAAACCAAGGAGGGGAGATTTCCAGAATAGCTCAGGGAATTGCAGATTGAGGGTAGTTTGTTTCAAATGACTGCAAGGGTTTCAAGGTTTTGGTATTTTAAGTGGGGAACTGGATTTGTTTCAACCAGATTTCTCTTTTGAAATGTGGGCTGTCTTTGCTGTTTTGGGTGAAGGCAATGAGTAGAGTCCTCAGAGCACATTTGGGATGACTCAGCCCAGGGTAAAGGCGATGTTTAGCGAGGCTGTGTGACCCAAGAGCCGTAAGGAGGCTGGCTAGACTCTGCCCTGCTGATGCCACATGCTCTGCCTGAGATGCTGCTTGATAAGCGGTGGTGTGTCTAATTAAACTGCAGCTGTATCTTCCAGGGATATCTTCTCTGGAATAAGTGATTGCAGAACTTGTTCTGCTCTTCCCTCCCCTGGCTCTTTTCCACATCAGGTTCAGGATTGTCTGTTTGTGTATTTGTGCTGCCCTGACAGTGTTAAATGTTGTCACGCCAGCTCGATTGGGGCTTTATTTTTGTTTAGCTCTGAGCTGGGCTCAGCTCAGCTGAGCAGAGCTGGGCTCAGTCCTGATGCAGTAACCCCAGGAACTGACAGGTGGCAGCTTTGCCATTAAAACAAAAACATAAAACCACAAATATTCTAAATTTGAAGTCAATGCCTTTACTTTTGCCATGCTTACATGTGGTAGCTTATTATTGGGTGTTCTGCATTTTAGGCAGACTGCTCTGCTACATCCAAAAAGAGCTGCAAATGAAGTGGGGTATCTCTGCTGAGCTGCTTTCCCAGTAAGATAATTTGTGCAAAGATGAATATGCTGTGCAGAATGTCAGCTATGTAGTAAAATTCCATTGCAGAAGACATTAAATACATTGTTTAATCACTTATTTGGAGAATGTTCCCAGATTCAGTGCTGCTTACTCTGTCAGGCTGTGAGGATGGAGACATAGACAGGCTAAGAGAAGTCACTTAAACTTACTAAGAAAAGTCCCATGCTCTTTTCTTTTCCAAAGAAGCTGAAATTGCTTTTGTATATAGTAAAATAATATGATAGAAACACTGCTTATTGCTGCTAGGTTGAGTCTGCACTTAGGGTTTCTCCTGAGCGTTGAGGACTTGCTGCTGACATCTTTTACCATCACAAGCCAGCACAAACTGCTGTGTTTTCAGAGCTAAATGCTCTTCTTTACACATAAAATCTTGGAGGTTTTTTAAGCTGATGGGAGTATTATTTCAAGGACTTTCAGAAGTCAAACTGAGGACTGAATCCAATTACAGCCTTCCTCTTTAATAGGCACATTAAATCACTTTTTCAATGGCTGCTGTATTTTCAGCTGTAACGGACACTGGTTGAATTTCAGCGCTGTCTTATGAAACAATGTGGTGAGGAATCTGCTCTATTCTCCAAGTGTCTTGTTTGGCTAGAAGAAGCTTTTTAATAGTTCATCAGCAGAGCCTTCAGGGCAAACTGGGGATCTCTATTTTATTTAAAATTATTTCTCTTGTCTGTTTTTGGATCCCCAGACTCTGGGGAGGGGCTGTGCAGGGTGAAAACACGATGAAAATGCCATACATGTCTCTTTCCACTACTCAGATGAGCACTTTTTCCTATAAAACCCGTATGTCTGGGGGAGCTGCCAAATAGCTGCTTTGTGAGGCTTCCACAGAACAATATATTTGAGGCTCTTTACAGTTCATGGACCTCCTTTGTTCTGGAGCACATTCTAATTTTTCTGTGAAACCTCAGACAAAATGGCTTTTACTGAGCTGTTCATTTGGAGGAGGAGTTTGCAATCACTGAAATCACTGAATATTTCTTCACTGGAGAAGAGGCTCAAGTGAGAGGCAAGTGCTGACCTTAAAGGAGCTGAAAACTGCTTTAAGGTTCTGCATTTCCCACCGCCCTTTCTTCTGTCCCTTGTTCACAAACATGGCTGACGTTTTTGGCTGCCGCACTCTGGAAAAACCAAGCTGCTTGTGTCTCAGTTGCAGTTTGACAGAGTTTAGCAGAGTTGGCAGTAGGTGTGAAGATGTGACAAAGATGTGAGATGCTGTTGTAGACTGGGTCTGAGATGTGCTGGGCTGAGGAAGCTGCAGTGCTTCTTTGGATGGCAAAGAGCTGAAAATCGCAGATAATGCATGATTTTCTTGCTACTTCAGCGTGGGGAGATGACTATCATAAAAGACCCGGGTGTGGGGCTCAGTAATCCAGCCCTTTCCTTGTGCAATAACTACTTGCTAACAACTTCTTCTCACTTTCCCTAAATACTGTGTTTATTTCCTGGTGATAATTGTTGTACTATGCCCTTGAATTTACTCTCTTCCTAACCTGGCATCCCAGCGCTGATTAAAGGGTGTAAGTTATCTGTTTAATGACCTGTTGTGTCCTTAGAGTCCTGACATTGCAGGGTGCATCAACAAATCAACAATGCTTGGCATGTTGCCTGTGGTTAAATTAGAAATCCTCAAGTTTTGTTAGTTTATAGCTATTCTTTCCCACTTAATCAGTCTAGCAAATAATTCAGTAGAAAATATATGCAGATTCTGCATTGGCCTTTCCATTTTTTTGGAAAGGTTGAATGACAACAGGGAAGTCTTAAAAATTTCCTAGATTTTGAGGACTTAGCTCTTTTCTTGGCTCTGACTCTGCCTTACCACATTCTCTCAAGATTTTCCTAGCTATAGGAAGAATTTGTGCTGTACTGATAGGTTTTAATTCAGGTTGTTGTCATCTGGTATGGAAAGTTTTTTTTACCATGATAGTAACAGCGCAAAAAAGTGCATTTCTGTGGGGTTGTAGTCTCTTAAGATGGGAAGAGGAGTGAAGACAAACGTGCCACAGTGCTTGACATCATTGAGTGGGAGTTATCCCTAAGAAGGGTCACCTTGACAATTGAGGCATCTTGATGGGCGTGTTCTCTCTTCATATCCAAAGTGATGGTTGACTGAAAGTGCTTTTGATTTCAGATTAGGCTCTGGGTTGCACCCCTGTATCATTCTCATCCAGACTGATGGTCTGTTGACTCCAGCTCATGCTCTCCAGCCCTGCTCTGAAGCCTCAGTGTTTTCCCAAATGAAGAATTGAGGCGTTGTGACATTTTGGCCTGAGACCATTGGAGAATCAGCAGAACTTTTCTAAGTTGTTGAATTCTGTTGATTCTAATATTTTCTGCTTGTGCTGGAAGAAAATACTCTGAGTATCAGCTATGCTGCCTATACTGGCAAGCAGATGGAGGCTTTGGTAAAAGTGTTGTTTGGCCATGTACTCACAACAAGTTTTCCGAAGGTGCTGACCCACATGAGCTTCTCAGCTGTGCCTGGTTTAGGTCTGCCTTGCACACAGCAGACTGCTTGCATTAAATTTCTGTGAAAACTGTGAAGGTCCCTTGAGAGTAATTTACTTTTGGAGTACTTCAGCTTCTGCTCAACTAATCTGAAACAAGAACCTGTAGGTTTGACCAAGTTTTGGAGAGGAAGGTGAATCCTCCTTCCTATCCCACCAAAGGAGCTTTGTTTTGTTACTTAAAAGTCTGTGTTTCAAGAGTGTCTCATCAAGCTCTGGGTCCAGCTTTGTTCCAGCTGTGTAGTTTGCTTTTTCCATTGCATACTCATGGGGGTGTCTGTAATTTAGTTGTCAGAGCTCAGAAGGTATATTGAAAGCCCTTTCATTACCTGCTTTTGTGGTAGTAAAGAAGTCAAACTTTAACAAAAATGCCCCTTTATCTTGATGGCATCTACAGACTTAGTGCAGATTCTATTAACTCTTTTATATGTTTCCTTTATTAATGCTGTGTACCTGGATGAGAATATTATTACATAGGAGGTATAACACTTGTGTGCGTATCTGAAAAAGAAGGCAACACTAGATAAATCTAGTTAAGTAATTAACAGTATTCAGCTATTTCCTGTATGTTGTTAATTCACTGTCCTGAGAAAACAGATCAGAAATTCAGAAAGCTCAGAAGTATTTGGGCTATACCAATGTTTCTGAGTAACAAATTGCTTTTTAAACCACCCTTCCTAACTTCTGATCTTTAATGCAGTATGTGTTTGGTAGAGGTGGGGCACCAATCTGCCCCATCTCTACAGGTGTCCTCCCAGGGCTCTGTTGTCATTCTGTCTTGTAGGCTCCTAGTCTCATGCTTTCCTCTGGTTCCTCACAAATATCTAATCTTTAGAGTTATTTTCTTTCTTGGAGGCTGGATGTGCTGCTTAGCTTTGTAATCTGAAGCAGCAGATCATGGAATCACAGAATGGTTTTTATTGGAAGAGACCTTTAAAGTCCATCCAGTCCAGCCCTCTGCAGTGTGCAGGGACAGCTTCCGATGGACCCCATTGCTCAGAACCCCATCCAAGCTGGCTTTGAATATTTCCAAATTTTGGGCATCTACCACTACCCTGTGTGTCCTGTTCCAGTATTTCACTTTCCTCACACTGCTGTATTTTTCACTTCTTCTCAGAGTGGAAACTTTCTGGTGTTTTGTGCCAAGGCTGGCAGGCAGGAGGCTGTGCCTGCTGTGCCCACTCCTTGCCAGGGTACCATGACTGAGCTCCTTGCTGCTGTGGGCAGAAGAGGTGATAGAAAGAAGCACTTGGAACACTTAAACTGAAAGTCCCCATGACCTTTATGCCTAGCACAGGTTCTGCCTGGGTTATTGTGATCATCTCAGGTTTTGGCACTGCACTGTGTGGCAGAGCAGGAACACCAACCCACGCTGCATGGGGTCTGTTCAACACACCCCATCAGATGAGAAAAATGCCTTGTTTTGTATTTCCCCTCTTGCTGTTTTCTGTGCAGGTTAAAACTCTCATACCTCTTGGGCTTGAGGGATTAGAGCTAGAGATCCCAACCCATCCTGTGATTCTATGAAGTGCAAAGAACAGGTTGATACTGCATTCCTCCCATTTGGGGTTTGCTGGAGAAATTAATAAACAGCAAAGTTGAAGGATCTGCCCTATAAGCCTGATCACACCTTGCTGGGTGGCTCACCTGTGCACCTAAAGCTTTGATGATTTGTCCAAGTTTTCTCTAAAAAGTCATAAACAAGTTTTAAGAGAAAAACATCAGAAAACAGCCGTTATTGCAGTTTCTCAAAATACTATGCAATTAGTGGCTGTAGAAGGACTTCTGACACTCCTGCTGTAGGCTATAATATTTCAAATGGGGTTTTTTGGTACAGGCTCCCACTCCTTGCAGGAGTGTGTCCACACTAACTTTGTCTTTCCCATAGTAATGGCTGATCCAAAACTTGGTACAAAGCAACCATGAAAATATAAACAGAATTCCCTAACATGCAAAAAACACATTTAAAGCTAGTTTTTGAGGCTGTGTCACTGTGCCACGTTTCATGGTGCAGCACCTAGCTGGATCAGGCTGGCTGCACTATAACACTGCCGGGAGTGGGATTAATTTTGAGAAGCTGGAAACCTGCTCCAAATTATTCTTGTGCCTGAAGTGGTCAGGCTTGCAGTGAATGATTGATTGGGTGGGAGAGGTTGAGAACAAAGTTTCTGATTTTTTTTTTCCTGTATGGAATGGTTTTGAAGTGCTGTTCTGGTGCTCAGGGAATGCACATGCTCATACATCTTGATCCGAGCAAGGGTGATGTTTTGGGGACCTGAGTCTGAAAAATGTTGGACTAAGAAGCCTTCGCCTAAAATAAAGCCCCCACCAAAATTGCATGGATTCGCGAATTTAATCTCTCCTTCTCCCAAGAAAATGGTTTTGCCAGTATCTTCTCTGGCCCTGCTTGTCCTTTGGTGTTGTTGGGCAAGAGTTGGTTTTGCAGCGGTCAGAGGAGGTGACAATGGGGCTGCAGTGATGAATACACAGCTGCAGGGGAGAGTGGGATAGAAAATTGCTTATTTTTGCTAGACTGGCCACGAATGCCGTTAGCTTATTTCTCAACTCAGTGGGCAGTCAAAACCAATAAGCAGTCAGGTATATTGTCCAGGCAGCTGGGGCTCTGCTCTGCTCTGACCTTTGTGTACCACCAGAGATGGTCCCACAAACAGAGCTGCAATCCAGTCCAGTTGCTTGGCAGTCTTTAATAATGCTCTGCGCTTGCTCTGCAAAACTGTTTAGTTTGGTAATTCCTGAGGCTGTAGTTAAAGAAGGGATGAGAGGGCGGGGAAGCTGCATTCGTCTTCCCATTGACTCAGACATGGGCCACATCTTTCCTGTGTTGGAGTCTTGATTTGCAGGACTGAAAATCTCTTTCACCTCAGTCTGTGCCTGAAGCCAGAAAATATTCACTGAAATATTGCACAGATACTTGGAAGAATATGCTAGACCTAAACCTGTGATATGTTATATCTGACCTTGGGAGGTTTAATACTGGCTCAGAAAAGCTGCTGCCCTCTGACAGCTGTGATCTAGGTAACCTTTGGTGCTGGTTCAGATTTGTGGGAGGATTTCTTTGGCATGGCTTGTACGGGCACCTCCTGACTTCTTCATGGGATTTGAACTTTAACTCCTGCAATGGGCATCACCTTGAGTGTTTGCCCACATCCTTTCTGTATTGAAGCTCTGGGAGAGCTGTAGTGATGAGAGGTGCTGGGAAATGCACATGGAGCTTGTCTGGCAATCCATTGCCCTGTCTGCCTCCTTGAATCATTCCTGTCTGTGCAGGATGCACCTCTGCCCCACCAGAACTGCCTTAGCTTTATATCAGTTTCATCTATCTGCAAGTGAATGTCAGAAATTGGAGAGAAAAAAATGTTCCTATGTAGAACAGGTGAATGAGCTTGATAGGACCAAGAAAATTGCGATTTTAAGTAAGAAAAGGTGATGTATCTCAAAGCTTTTACTGTTATAAATGAGAAGTTTTAAGTAGCTTTTTTTAAGGTGAACTGAACAATGTTACAGCATGGAGGATCTCTTGTAGGTGTAGCTCCTCCACAGCCCTTCTCAAGAATAGGCTGATCAAATAAACATGGTTTTATAATGAAAACTGGCCTTGTTCCTTCAGAGCTGTCCCACATGCCAAAAAGAATTTGTTTTCTAGAAACAGGAAGGAGAAGGACCTGTGTGGAGCTGAGTGGAAGTGAGCTGAGCCTTTTTTTTTTTTTTTTTTTCCTTTTTGAAGACTCAATCTTTGATCTGTCATTACTCCACTCTCAGGGTTTAACTTTAACCAGCCACTTGTTTCTTAATTCTATTCCACTGCTCCATCAGAGGCATTAATGGACCGGACCAAAGGGGAGGAAGGAGGGAAGGCTTTTGTGTTCTTGGCAAGTTTCCAGCCTGATAGTAGATGCTGGCTCCAGCCTCTCCTTTAGCCCTGGCAAGGGCAGGGAGAAATGCTTGGCTGCACAATTTCCCCAGGGCATGGGAGTGAAAAACACCTTACTTGTTCATTTGCTGCTGTGCAAGCACTGCATGACAGCTGAGCGCTGTGTTTGCCGTCGGAGACAAAGCCCAACAAGACATTGAAAACTTCGTAACTTCATTTCCCTGGATCTCACCTGTGTGAGCTTTTACAAGGCTTTGGCATGACGTTTCCTTAGAAGAAAGAAGAAATACTTTCAGTGGGAATTTCAGGAGGGGATGAGCCAAGCCATAAGTCTTTGCTGGTTTTGAGTCAGAGGCAATATTTCCACCTGTGTTGCAGGTGAGCAGTGCAGGGGTGCAGTGCTGCAGCTGCCTGTGCTGGCATGTTCTCATGGGGTGACAGCAAGGGACCCTCTGCCCCAGCCCTTCTGCTGCAGGTCAGAGGGGATCAGAGGAGCCCCTCAACCATCCAGAGGCACCTCTGACTTTCAGCAGCTCATTTATCCTCATGCTTCCCACTCCTAATCCCCCTTGGGGAGTACCTGTAGGCTTGAGGAAGGAGAGAGGTATTTTCTGTGAGATAGTTAAATAGAGCTGCTTTTTTATGGCTTTATAGTGGTGTCTTGTGCACATAGAGCAGGAGAAATTCCCAGCAGTTATCTTGCTACCATCTTATCCCTTTCATTGCAGTTAGGGAGGGAGAAAAGGAAAGCAAGAAAAAAAAAAAAGGAGATGTGTACAGGTGCTGCTTGCACAGGAACATGGGCTGGCGTGGTTGCAGAGACACTTCTCATTTGCTGGACTCTGCTGCTGCAGTGCAGAGAGAGGAATTTAACCTGACATCTGATCTGCTGAGTGGGGCTTTTTGGACACAATATCTTGCAGACTTGACTGTAACTGAGGGTTTTTATAGAGCTGTGATGCAATGGGTAAGTGTAGGAGCTGGGCTGGGATTTGGCAGAGATCCAGTCACCATTCTGTCTCTGCCTACCCCCATGCTGGGGTTTGCCACTAAGGGGAAAGAGGAGGGACAGAAAGGAGTGTCTTGAAGCTATGACATGTCTCATCATTTCTCTTGGGTTGATGCAACTCATACATGGAGGTAGAGTTTAATAATGTTTAATGCTGCTTAAATAAAAACTGCTCTGTGGGTTTTTCATTCCTTTTGTTTTGTTTTAAATTTTAAACAAATGGCTGTGTTTCTAGCTGACCTTTCAGCTTATTTGTTTGAATGGCTGCTGCATCTAGAAACAGGAAAAATGCATCAATCCCAAAGGATCCTTACATGCTCTGTATCTCCTGAGCCAAGTTTCAATTTGAAAGCTGTTGCAAATGGAGCTTGCCTAGTACCAAATCTCTTCCTCACATTGTTTACATGAATAGTTAATCTTTGGTACTTAGGGACTTTAGTACCCTCTTGGAAGACAGTTCTGTGAAAAGATAAATTTCTGGTTTATGATCTCTTGTCTTAACGTTTCTCAGAACACAAAGGTCATCACATCTCTAATGGTGAGGTTTTACAATGCGCTTTTTTTGTTCTTTTCAGGAAGGAAGTGGTATTAACTTGATTCTCTTGGCACAGTCCATGCCACAGCCTGCAAAAGTCTGCATTTCATTAAATTTATTTGCAGGTTTAAATTGTTCTTGGCCAATGGCTATATTTTCCAAGTTACTTCTGGAAACTTATCCATATGTGCAACTTGAACTGAGTGTTAGAAACGAGCTAAGGCAAGGAATGGGAGTTGACACTTCCTTTTCTAGAGGGGTAAAATCACTGGGGTCCCTTCTTCATTTAGAGAGGTCAGGGAAGGATGTCCATTGCAGCATCATGATGTTGTTTCAGCTGCTCCATCACCACCTTGTCCTGTACCAAATCTTGGCTGTGTAATGGCTGTGAGAAGGAGGAAATCTTTGAGTTTTGTATTTGTGCTCATGATCCTTGTCCCAAATTGCCTGTTCTGCTCAGCACAGGGGCCCAGATTAACTTTCTGGCAAACATGGGGATGAACCTTCTGCCTTCAGAAGAGCACTAAACTCTCTTATTATGTTACTCCTAGCATTAACTTTGTACTCATCAAAGCACAGCCTCATTCTGGCCTTTCAGTGCTTAAAGGAGGCCAGCAAAAAAAAAAAAGGGAGAGTGTCTTTTTGCATGTGCAGATAATGATAAGGGGTAACAGTTCTCAACTAAAGGAGGAGAGATTTAGATCAAATGTTAGGGAGAAATTATTTGCTCTGAGGACAGTGAGGTTTCTGGCATGGTGAAGCTGTGGCTCCCCTATCCCTGCGAGTGTTTAAGGCCACGTTGGATGGGGCTTGGAGCAACGTGGGGCAGTGGAAGGTGTCCCTGCCAATGGCAGGGGGAGGGAATGAGACGAGCTTTAAGGTCCCTTCTGTCCCAAGCTGTTCTGTGGTTCTGTGGTGCCATGTCTGAGGCTTAGTGATCCAGAGGGCTAGGAGAAGGGCAAGTCCAACCCTGCTGTTTGTTCCTTGACTTGGTGTTTTCCTACTGACATGCTGGAAAAAGTGCACTGCTTGCAGAAAGCCCTGTAATCCTATCCCATCCAAAGACAGGAAAACTTTGTAAAACAAAGGAGTGATGAGAGAACTCTGTGTGTTGTGACAGGGCGTCAGTAATTTCCAGCCCAGCTGTGGAGAGGCTCTGTGTCTTCTGGCCCTGTTTTCCCTCACTGTGTGGCTGCAGGTATTATGTTAAATGCAGGTGTACTGGATGCAGCTTTGCTGGCCTCAGCTCCCAGCCAGCAAGTTCCTTTTAAATACGTGATGCACTGACAGTGCTGAAGCACTCATGTATTTTTTGGTGGTGTTTCATTGTGGGAATTGTGAGAGTTTTGAGGTTTGAATGTTGTTTTGGCTTGCTCAGGAAGAGCTTTCTGAGGTGGTGAGGAAAGTAGAGGTGTATCAAGAAAGGAAAGGACTAGTCACAGCCTGGTAAACCAGAGTGGTTATCAAATTCTTGTCCACTTGCACTGCAAAGCAGATCTTTCTGTTTGGGATATGAGCTGTGAGAAGTTTGCTTCATGGAAGAAATGCTCCTTCAGAGAGGAGGCACAGGCATACTTAAGAAGAAATAATTACAAGGATTTATTTCACTTTATTATTAGGTAAAGCAGGATCAGGGTAAGATTTTTTTTTTCTTGTTCATATGATGTTTTTCCCTAAACTCTTGTCTCACAGCTAAATCACTGATTCGGTAAGCAGCTGAGACACAATCAGTTTTGCTTAGGACTCAGTAAATTAATGGAGAAATGTACCATTATTGGAGAAGCCATATCTCTGTTTTTACAATCTGCTCTGGAAACTCTGCACTCTGTATTTCCAGGAAGTAGATTCATCCTGTGATACCCTTTCCACTCTGGGTGCTGCCAGCAAGAGCTGCCAGTTACAGAGCTGGCAGCAAGAATTTGAAAGGTGTGGGTGGGTTTCTTTGTTCCATATGAACTAATGCTGATGCCAGGCTGAGAGAGATGGGTCTGTGGCCCCACACGGGTGTGGCTGGAGGTGCTGCAGTACAGGGGCTGCAACAAGACCCGTCTGAATGCCTTGAAGACAAAAGACTACTTGTTTTAATCAGAAGATTTAAACCTAAAACTAACCCTGCCTGAAACTCCTTAGGTAGCTTTTGATGCTTAAAAAGATCTGATTGCTGTCAAAGGGTTGTTCAGAAGTACTGAGGTGTGGGTCATGTGTGCCATGGAAGTGCAGATAAAGAGCTCTGTGTTTTCCTCCACCACCATCCACACCTTCACCACACGCACGCGTGCACTTGCTTCTTCATGAAACCAAAGGGTATTCCTCGGTGAAGTGGTTTTCTGCAATTACTTTGTGTTCAACATTTTCACTTCTGCTTAAAACATGTCTCTTCCTGTGTATGCTGCTGGCACAGGGATGGATGTTCAGCACAGCCTATTTGGGGACACATGGTGGAGAAGGTCTTTTGGGCTCACTAAGTGGAGTGTTAGGATGGTGTGAAGGGACCTGCAGCATGGTTCATTGGGTGTTCTGATAGCTGTGACCATGGAGTGTGTTGAGAAAAATCTGGACTGGAAGAAGAAACTTCTTTCTTGTGGGTTGGAAGGTGATTTTGGGGTAAGTCAGGTCAGTCAGACCCATGGGTGGCTGTTGAAACACAAATGTTTCAAAATAAGACCAGGCCCCTTCATGTGGTTTCTGTGATGCCTGCAGCCAGAGCCAGCGTGTCTTGGTTGCATGGGAGCTGTCATCCTCCCCGATGGCCCCTCCATCACCCCCACCTCCTCTTTATCAAGGGAAGAGGGTTTTCCAAGGGAAAGAAGGGCGCTGTATGTGTGAGCCGAGGCAGGCCAGCGACACCTCCCACCACTCTGCAGGCAGTGTGCTAAACTGCAGTACTCAAATCCATCCACAATACTGGGGAAAATCCTTTCTAGACAGCCCAGCTCCTTGGTGCTAGCAGAGCTGGGGACCACCTGAGGCTCATCTCCTCAGGGCATGTTCCTCTCTCTTACCAAGCATTTCTGCCTCCCTGTGGAGAGGTCCGGGAGAGGACCAGCAATGTGTTTGACAAAACTGTTGGGCAACAAGTGTGGTCTATTGTTAGCATTGCCACGTCCTCCTCAGTAACACCAGGTTCAGAGGGCAAATCGCTCAAAGCAGCTGGGACATGACTGCTGGCTTGTGAGGAATGATGTAATTACATCTCCCTCTGCAGGGACGTGAATAGAGAGGCCTTTGGAGGCACTGGGCTGGGGTGTTGGAGGGAGAGGGTTGCCTCAGGTTACTTCAGGTCAGGATACTGTCAAAATCCATCAAAGGCACTCCCAGGAGAGTCAGCAGCTGATATGCACAATGCAGGCTTTATGCCACCAGTGGTGGAGTCGAGTTGTAGGCATCTAGGCTTTAGAGGACTTCAATAAAATGTTGCTTTTCAATGTTGGTTTTCCCCCCCCACCCTTCTCCTGCTGCTATATGAATTAAGGCTCTTCAGTTCATCGAGTTTAAAGGAATTGGAGCAGCTGATGTTGATATTGTTGTTACAAGTTCGTAGGCTCACTTCTGGATGTGAGAACCTGGGCAGCCCTCAAGACATCCCCAGGGAGTCAGGATCTGGCAAACAGTTGGCTTGTTTAGTAACCAGGCCCAGTTCCCCAGAAATTGAACATCATCGCCTGCTCTGCATGAGTGAAGTGCTTTTCTTAGGGTTGGTTTTCCTTTTCTTAAATTTTTTTTAATAGTTATAAGGATGCTTCCTGTTCTAGCCTGAGGTGTGTGTGTTATTTTGATCTAGGGATGGAACAGAGCACTTGCTGCCCAACCTAAAGGGAATGAGTGCTGAACTGCAGCTAAAGCCATGAACTTTTGTGTTAAACACACAGATTCCTTCATGGCTGTGATTCAAAAGAAAGTGTAGGCATTGCTACCTCCTAAGGATTTTGTTGCTTTTATGGGCCTTTATAGGAATGAGGCATTGGTTGAAGCCAGTGGATGTTATTTGCTTTTTAATAGTCCATTTACCTAAGCAGTGACATCTCTCACAACTTGCTTTCCATCTGTACTTCCATACCTTATTTTTGCCACTTGCAAGATCTATTTGATACTCTGTGAATGCAGATGTGGGAGTTGTCCCACAGAAGATTTTTGGTCTTCATCTGGAGGTGCAGAGATGACTGGTGGAAAACGGTTGTTAAAGCAGCTCACATGCTGCCACACTGCTGTAAGTCAGCTGGGCCTGAAGCAGGTTTTAAGTAATGATCTAGTGTGAGCAATACTGAGCATTTTAAATTTCCTTTTGTATTTAAAAAGGCAGCAGGATTTTGCCCAGGCTCCACAATTAATGTGATTTGGTTCTGTACACATGGAGATTTGTTCATTTGATTTATTACTGTGTCAGTCTATTTAAATGGAAGGAACCACTTTTAATGCATTTTGTTTTTCATCTTTAATGCTGTTCCTTGTGTTGCACTCTTTTGGAGAGCAGAAATGCCTTAGTCATTTAGGTGTTTTCAATTTTCTGATGGGGTTGGATGAACTACAGAGATATCTGGTCTAAACCAAGACTTAAAAAGGCTGAGATGCCTTTTTATTACAAGCTCTTTGCAGAACAAAATATCTGAAATCCAGCTGTGGGTTTAGAGGATGTCCTTCAGCTGTACTTTGCTTTGGAGCTTGTGTCCATGTGAAAATGCCGTGGGATTTGTGCAAGTTCCTTCCTCATTTGGACAGAGGGAGCCTGGGGAAGAGGGACTATTGCACTGGATGGGTTTGGGAGGTGCCATGAATGAAACAAGTCCATAGTAGCATGTTCAGTGACTAACACACTGAGACTTGCCCAAGGAAGTGGTGGGATCACGATTCCTGAAAGTGCTCAGAACACATGTGGATGTGGCACTTGGGGGCAGGGGTTAGTGGTGGGCGTGGCAGTGCTGGGTTAATGGTTGGACTTGATGATCTTAGAGGTCTTTTCCAACCTGAATGATTCCATGATTCTGTTACAATTTTCTTTGTCAAATGAAGGTTGTATGTTTGGTCTAGCCACTGATCAAAATCTCTTCAGTCTAAAACTTGAAGTATCTTTAGCCTGAATTTAATTCTAGTATTCCAGTTATGTCCAGGCTTCATCTGTTTCTGCATTTCTCATTATATTAAACATTTTCCAAACTTTTCTGAGAAAGAGAGCTGAAATAGTATGTGGGGAAAGAAGGGCAGGGAAAGCTGGCTTATTTCTGAAAGCTTTGGAGATATCCAAATAAACAGAAATGTGATGGATCCAGATGCTATTTTGCCTATTCCTTGTCTCTTCTGGAGCTTTTTAAGCTCCTTGAATTATTCCTTCAAATATCCCTGCCCAGAAATGTGCTTTTTACATTTCCTTTAATCCTATTAAACAGCATGTTACATTGTATATGAATCATCTGACTAGAGCAAATCTGGTGGATTTTGTTCAATAATCCTTCTTTCTGGATCACTGCCTTTCTGGGCCCTTGGAAAAAAGAAGAGATTTGCCATGTCTTGTGTGAGAGAGTGGCTTGTGCTGTCTGCCAGGAGGGTAACAGAGCATTGGATGCTCCAGCTGTGTGTTGTGTGGACAAGCTTAAATCTACTTTTAAGTGTGATGGATAAACTTTGGGAAGCAGGTAGGGGGAGGGGAAGGCTGTGACTATTTGGGAATCTAAACTAAGTGTTTTCAGATGTTGACGTTCAAAACCTGAAATTTTTGGGCGTGGGGAGAAGTGGGGTGGCTTCAGTTTGTGGTGGGATGGTGGACTGTGATGGAATCTCATTGTCCAGTCACCTCCAGTGGGAGCACTGCTTTGCTGGAGTCTGTGCCTGTGCTGATCCAGGGTTTCCATTTCCCTGGGTGTTGTGTTGAGGTGACAGACAAGGTTCAGATCCTTGTGCCACTGTGGACAGATTCACCGAGCATGGCCAAGCAGGACAGATCCTGATAATAAGCAAATTCCTGAACTCAACGGGGTGTTGTAGAAACATCTGTATTGCAACGACAGCACCTTCTTCTCAGAAATATCTGGCTGAGTACAAAGAGGAGCCACATTCTTGCATTGATTAGAGTAATGCAGATATCCAAATCTGCAGTACAGGAAATGGTGTTTAAGCTGCTTGAGCTCAAACAGAAATGGACTCGAGTTTCTGCTCTGCCTCAACGCCCTCCAACACATGCATTGGGGTTTTTTCCTCCCCTTTTTGCCTCCCCCACTCTGTAACCTCCTGGCTCTTTGATGTGGTGATGACTAAATGGCCCAACAACACTTGATAGATATTGTAAGAGAGAAGCTTTGCCATCAGAGTATATAAGACACATGATCTGAAAGAGTGAATTTACAGCAGAATGCCCTGCAAATGCACCAAAATATATTTTGTGTGAGTGCAACGAGTGTATGCAGTGTTTGCTAGACAATCAGCAAACATCCCAGCAGGATCAGCAAAGATCTGTATTCCTGCTTGGCTACAAAAATTCCATGGAGGCTCTAGGGTTAAGTAGGGCTAGTCCCCACTTGTAGTGGTAGAGTTGCCAGACAGATCTCTGGAGTGATTGTGCCAGTGTTGTGTGTGTGATTGTCAGTCATGTTTTTGTTTAGTTTAAATGGTTTATTTATCTAAATTTATTTATTTGCTGCCGTCTAGTCCTTTGCTAATTGTGACCCTTCCTGTGTAGCTCCCTGCCGACCCTGCAGTGACACTGAGGTCCTCCTGGCTGTCTGCACTAGTGATTTCGGTGAGTGGCTGTGTCCCCTATCCCTTCTCCTCCCATAAACACCAACAGACACCTCCTCACACCTGGCAACCTCCACCAGCAGTAAATGTTTTCTAAGGTTGCTGGGCACATGGAAAGTTCTGAGGACCTCAGATCTGTCTGCCCAGCTGGCACCTCTCCAGGGTGGACAGAGTGACACAGTAGGCATGGTAGAAGGTCAAAGACTTGAGTGCATCTAGGAGGGACCATTACTTGTTGCCCTTCAGTGTTGGTCGACTTTACAAAAGCCCAGAAGTTTCACTAATTGTCCATGCTTCCTTTTTTGAAAGGGAAATTAACATTAGCTGTATCCGTAATGGCTGAAGAACAGAAACTACATTGTCAGGGGAGCATTTAGCACATATAGTCTTGCTAGAATTCTTCACAATTAATGCTATTTTTCTGATGTAATTATTTTTCTGTTTAAATTTAATATGTGGGTGGCCTTTGCTGGACAGATTACAAATATAAACTATAAAAAATGCAAATATATACTGAAGGTTACTGGATAATCCTAACTCAGAATAACAAAGGACCAAAACTTGAGCTGCTGTAGTGAAGTCAGTTCTGCTGGTCGCACAGGCCTCAGTTTGAACCTTGGTCTTCCAAAGCATTTTTGAGTAATTAATCCTTAAAATCTTTTTCTGTTTCCAGTGATCAGAGGCTCCATTCAGAACGTAACAAATGAGGCAGAAGAGCAAGAATCCATAATTCATGTCGGTGTCAACAAACTGTACAGGCAGAAGAGCAAAGTGTTTCAACTGACAGGGGAGAGTGGGAACTGGAGAGGACAAATAAAGACCTTGCTCGAGTGTGGAGTGAAGCCAGGAGATGGAGACTTCCTTTTCACGGGACGTATGCACTTTGGGGAGGCCAGGTTAGGCTGTGCCCCTCGTTTTAAAGACTTCCAAAGGATGTACAAAGATGCAAAAGACAAAGGGCTAAATCCATGTGAGATTGGCCCAGATTGAAACCCCCTGTTTGGCCGAAGATTGCTTTCAGCATTTGGCCAGGAATATTTCCTGGTTGCAGTGGAAACTCTGAACAAACCTGGTAACTGAGGCTGGACAGACGTGAAGGCTGAGACTCCACAGCCTACAGTGCTCACAGGCTCATGGAAACAAGAGAGGTACGAGCTCAGAGGGCTGCCAAGCAAGAAAGGCTGGATTTTTAACCAATCTTGTCCTTATGAATTAAGTTATTATATTTTTTTAGTGACTTCATTAGGAAAACAAAGAAAACTCCCATGTCTTAATAAAAGAAAAAACCCAAATGAAAGCCAAGATGCCTTTGTATCTTTTTAATACTAATTTTTAAAAATATCTTAAGCTGATGTAGCATTTGGTATGGTGTATTTTGTATAAATGGCCAAGAATGTGATAGATCACAGTAAAACATCTTAATGTTGATGCTTTGTAAAAAGCTTGGTGTACAATTCAGAAGTTGTTTCTTATGACAGAAATTTATGGAGCCAAATTCTTATGTGTGCGTGTTGTTTTGCTGTTGTTGGGTTTTTTTTTTTAATTTGAAAGAATGTACAATTGCTGCCTGTAATTTTTTGTCCAGGCTGGCGAATTCTTTCCATTCCAGAGAAATAAAAGTTCCTGGATTTGACACATGGTGTTTAAAATCTTAATTTTTTTTCTTTCTTCTCAAAGCCAGTCTCTGCTAGTCCAGATGTGCTCATAGATCTGTTCTGGGCTGATCGTTTATTTTGTGGCTTCTCTGAGCAGAACCAGAGTTTCTGTGAGGCATTGGGAACCATAGTGTTTTTCAAAGGGGAAGCAAGAACTATTTTTGAAGATTTTTAGATGTGTGTGCAGGCGAGGTTTTCAGTGTTCTCTCTGATGCCAGCAGCATTATTTTGGGACTGGCTCCAAAGACAGGCTGCCCCTTGGTGTTTAGCTTGAAGCTTTTAAGTGTGATGGCTAGTAGCTTGGCATGAGGTGACTGTGAGTCCTGGGGGACATGACCAGGCCACCTCGTAAGAAATAAACACCTGAATCAGGGTGTGCCACCTCTGCAGGCACTGTCCCAGAGGAGGTACAGGATTTCTCTCTGTTCAGTCCTGCTGTTGCCCATAGCCTCCAATACATCACTGATGGTGCCTTCACAAGGATTTTAATCTCTTGCCCATGTTCATTCTTCAGCATTCTCCATTGCTCCAAGTTATATTATAGGCTGTTAGGTTCTTTAAATAAAAAAATTTTACTCAGTGTCACTTTCTACCTGATCCCTCACCCCTCTTTCATGTAACTTGGTTCTGAGGCGTGGGGAAGGCAACTCAGGGGATAGTCTTGGCTGGGTGCAGGAAGTTCTGAGATGGATGGTAAGATGTCTCATGACCCTTATCAGGGGTAAAAGCCCCAGAGTTGTACCAAAGTACTGGCCTGAAGTGAAACCAAAATCCCTCTGCAAGTATTTCTGTGAACTCCTCCCAGCAGGATTCATTCTGTGGGCCAGTGGGAAAAGAGTTTCTTTTTAGCTGTGTTAAGGTGATCCTAAGAGCCTCCAGGGCACTGGGAGTACTTCTGCAAAGACCTTTCAACCCCATCTAGCACCCACCTATTTTCTGCTTTGACCCTAGCTGTTTTCCAGCCTCCTCTAAGCCAAAGCCCCAAACCCAGCACCCAATTGTGCTGGTCCAAGGTTACCTCCAGCCTATATGGAACTTTAAGAGAAATGGGCCAGGACCAGTAGAAGGGTAAAATGGTTCACTCCAACCCCTCTCTGTGGCCTTGCTTCCACTTTGGGGATCTCAACCCAGTGCTTTTCAGGCTTTTAAAAAAGTGATTTAGCACTGAGATAACTCTTAAGCACAGCTGAGTGGGTGTTTCAGAAGCCCCGTACCTCACCTCTCCTTTTCTGTTGTGTTTCATGAGCTTTTTCCAGCACAGAGGGGAATAATATGTTCCTGGAATTGTCTCCAACCTGCCCACTCTCATCTTCCTCTGCAAGGCTCCGGGAGCAATGGGAAGGGGCTGAATTAAGTGTTCAGCCAGTATTTTATGAGGACAGTGCACACAAAATACAAACAGTTGGGGAGTCTTTGGCCCTGGAGCTCCACCTTTGACTGCAGCTCAATTTTTTTATGGCAGATTAAGTTGTTGTAGAATTTGTTTTTAAATACCCTTTGCACCCTATGCTTTGTAAAGAGGGAGGTTAATGCAGGGATTTCACTAAAATCCAGCTCTCAAATGCTCACCCTTAAGTCTTTGAAACATGGTTATACCTTTACTCGTCTGAAAGCGGAGTCAGGAATGGAAAGGATGGATTAAAAATGACTGTCTTTGCTCATATGTGCTGACTCCACTCTGTAATGAGAAGGAAATGCCATACTGATGCAGTGTCATGTGAGGACATGCATGTTGCCACCTCGTGAAAGACCTTGGCTGAAGGTGACTCAGGACAGAGGTGGAACAGGTGCTTACAAATCACTGCTCTTACAGCTGCAGCTCTCTGAAGATGAAGGGCCTCCTCTTGATACCCAATTAGCATAATTGAGTTCCTTTTAAAAGCAACAGGCTGACTTATCTGTTCCTTAGGAAGCAGAACTAATGAACTTGAATTGCCTCTGTAAGAGCCCCCTCCAGCTGGGCAACACCACCCATAAACCCACACCAAAGGGCATGTGCTGTGTTCTTGTCTCTGAACTCAGTGTTCTGAACGCAGAGTGTGGCAAGTGTGCACTTTGCATTGTTGGTGAAAACAATTTCCATGGTAACCCTCAATTTCTCTGACTTTTCATGAGCCCACTGCTGAACTAAATCACTGCCCAGGCATGAGCCATGCAGAGCTTGCTGTGGTGACAAATAAGTGGGTTGGGAAACTCGTGTGGGTGTCAACCCACAGGGTCTGTTTGAGGTTTATCAGATGTTGCTTGACTGGGGAAAAACTTGTCCTTCATCCAGTGGAGAGACAGGGTCATCTCTTCTCCAAACACCATGACTTCAGTGCCTACATGAAGGAAGCAGGGTCACTGTGCTTGGTTTTCTGACAGCAAGGCCAGAGGAACACGATTAGATCACCTGTTTGCTTCCTATTCGGGAAGAACAGCCATTTTCATCCCCTACTAAGCTGATACACTTTGCTTCTTGTGTGTGAGGTACAGCCAGGCTGCAGGGAGGTATGATGGCCATAGCTTGTCTACAGTGTTGTCCCAGCCCACACTTAGGCCAGCTGGCTGTAAGAGCTGCTTGAAGATACCTTTTCATCATCTCTCTCTGCTGGTGTTGCCACCTTCTCCCAGCTCTGCTGTCTTACTCCCATGAGTGATCCCAGTTTTCCTTCTAGGAAGTGTCAGGCATTGCTTTAGCTCCAACCCACTGCTGGTCTCTTCTCCTGATAAGAGTACTTGCTATTAGAGTGGCTCAGCCTTTTCTGGAGGAGGGGACTGCCCTGATTTATCCCTGTGCTGGGAGTGTGGCCTGGTCCTCTGTGGAGCTGAGGAGCTCATCCAAGGACACATATGGGCTCTGGGAAGGATGCTTTGGCCACACTAAAGCTAAATAATAGCCAAGCTGTTTGCATCTTGAGCAGCAGCATCGGTGATTTCTTCAGCACAGATGCTGGTGCTGTGCTGCTTGAGAGGGGGAAGGCTGTAATTTGAAGTGAGTCATCCTGGAAGGAGGCAGGAGACATGATCTGGCTCTTGCATCAAGCTCCTCTGAGTATCCAGGTGTGTTCATGCCTGGGGAGGAGGCTGAGTAGCCAGGGACATGCCATGGTGTAAAGCAGCAGGTGTTTCCTTCAAACCTGGCCTTTGAAGTGTGATAGGGCTTGTATGAGCTCCAAGCCTGACCAGCTGATGCGGTGCAACAGCTCTGAGGCAGATAGGAGCTCTCCTGCTCATCGTAAATTTAATTAGGTGATACTTATTTCTGGAACTGGAAAAGTCTCTTAGTGATGGGTGTCAGAGATGCTGGTTAAGTGGTAAATAAGGTTAGCAATATTGGGACCAGCTGTTCTAGGAGACAGTAAATTGAAAACCAAATTGATTGAGAATAAACCAGAAACATCAGGAGGGAGCTATGTGTAAGTCTCTGAGTGTGGTTAGAAGTAATACAGAGCCAAAACAAAGAAATGCCTTGACAGCAGCAAGATTAAGGCCTGGAGGAGTGGGGCTGCTGGGGAGGGAGAAGAATCAAGTTTCCCCTTTTTCAGCTTGACAGAAGTGATTCCCCTTTCTGCTGCAGGGGCAGCCTCCTTCAGCTGACTTTGAACCTCCTTTTAGTAAGGACCAGCGGGCCTTACTCTGGAATGATCAGTAAAGAAGGATCCTTTTCCAGCTAATCCTTTTCCAGCTAATCCTTTCTCCTTCACCATGAGTCTTGACCTCAGAGCCTCACTGAGAGGCATTGAGGGGACCCAATTAATAACTATGAGCACTCACTTCCTCCACCTCCACCTCCACCTCCTCTCCCTTTCTTCCTGCCTTACCAAAACCAAGATGCCTGGTGACAGTGAAAAAAAACCACAGCCCTGTGAGGTTCATTTTGGAGTCTCATACCCACCTATCTCAAAATCACCCAAATGCCCCAGTCAGCATTTGGAAATCTCTAGGCAATGCTGAGCAGGAAACTTGGATTTCTGCCTTGTGTCCCTCCTCAGTGGTTCTCCTGGGCTTTGTGCTGGAGCTGAGCAGGTGTGGGGCTGCCCATGGCAAGCTGCAAACACAGCAACCATCAGCACCCACTGGCACCAGTATGTGGTGGTTGCTGTGGCCAGCACCTGGATGCTCACTCATGTTGGGGTGAGAGCACCCAGGGAGGACCTCAGCTAGAGCTCTGTGAGTGTTGGGGAGGGGGAAGATAAAAGAAAGGGCAATTTTCAGTAGTTACTTCAATCTCACCTTGTTTAAAGAAATTTGTCTCATCTGTTATTCCTTGCCCTCTGCCCAGCAAAGGAGGTGCAGAACTTCCAAACACAATGAGGACGCTGTGGCAGGCAGTCTTCACAGGTATGCTGTCTGCAGAGCCTCAGGTGGGCCTGGTTCAGAGGGCTCTGAAGAGGCAGACAGCCCATTCCTGGGATACTGAGCGCCTGTCCATGGCCCTAAGCCACAGTAATGAGAGCAACAACAGTGACTGCTTCTGGTGGGGCTTCAGCTGGGCCCCCACCTGCCTCCTTTCCCCAGATGCAGGGTGCTGAGCTGAACTACTGCAGGACACGGGTGCTCTATAACCCATCCCACAGTTCTTCTTGCAGCCTTGCTCTGTCTGTGTTGCTGGGAGGTTTTGCAGAGGGTTCTGGGTGACCCCTTAGTCCTTGCACAGAGTTAACTGGCCCTGAGCAGTAGCTGCTCCTGTGTTTGAGGTCTCCAGCCTGCAAAGCCTCACTTGTGAGCTTTGTGTGGGCAGCTGATGTGGGGCTGCCAGACCATGGATGGGGCTGCCAGCAGTGCTAAGCGGGGAAAGGAGAGGAGGAGTGTCCACTTGTGCTGGAAGCAGAGCTGACTCAGGCCTTTCTCTCCAGGGCTGGGTGCTGACTCAGCTGCTTTGCCTTTTCTTGGCTTCTCTGAAAACCAGAGGCATCTCCTGGGGCTCAGAGGCCATAGCAGTGCAGCAGGAGTCAGCATTACTTGGTTTTGGGAGAGTCACACCTTGACTGTTTCGGGGCAAGAGCCAAGAAGTTCAGTAAGAGCTTCAGGATTGCCTCTGGGTGTGTTTTGTACTCCTGCTGGGAGCATGTGCTGCTCAGCCTGGGCTAATTCCTGGGGTGAATGAGTGCTACAGCAATGCTGCTTTTGCCTCTGTGTCTCCCTGCTGCAGGGCTGGATTGGGGGAGGAAGGTTCTTCCTTCAGCCTTACTGGAGTGTTATTTCATGGTATTACTAATGCTTGTGTCAGAACATTCTCCCTGCTCTGGTGGAAGCTGGGTGAGGCTGAGCTTCTGGGTAGACAACACACCATGGAGGTTGTCCCGGCACCTGGGACACCAGAGACTTGGCTCTGTCCTCTGCAGCCAGTGGCCAGTTTGAAGTGCTGAGCTGGGATGGGACAAACATCCTGTGCAAGTAATGAGGATTGAGCTCTCAGCCTGGAGCCTGGGGTGGTGGGACCCTACTGCAGCCAAAGGGATGCTGAGCCCAGCAGCTTTGTTGCCAATTCTGTGTTGTCCTGAAAGGGGGGTGGCTCTTTCCTGATGCTTCCAGCAGCCTGGTAAGCTCCTCTCCATAAGGGAAAGTGGAACCATGAGGCCAAATCCTGCTCGGTCCTGACTGCTCCTGTGATAAACATGTTTATCCCACTTGAAATGAGCTGAGGGAGAAGGGCTTTGGGCCAAGCTGGAAGGAGAGCCCTGCTGCCACATACAAAGGAATGGATACACATACAGATTTTATCACAACCTGATGAAATTCCTTATGGAAATGGCAGAGATGATGAAGGTGGATGAGGTAGTATAGATGTCACTGCCATCTCTGTGGTGTGGGGGCTGGGACAGGTGCTCACCCAGGCACTGTGGTGGCTGTGGAGGGGTTGCCCCATCACCAACTGGTTCCTCTGGTTCCTTTGGGAAGGGTCAGATTGAGTCAGACNGGGGGGGGGGGAGGGGGGAATTAATAAAAAAATCAGTCACCTCAGCCCAGAGTTGTGTTTTTAAAGGGAGTGGTGTGGGGAAGGTCTTGCACACCCCTCACTCTGCTCTGGTGCTGTCACCACACCAGAACTGAATTGCTCCGTGGTTTTTAAAGGACAAATGGGGACTTGAGCAAGACACAAACAAACACATCTCTCATTGTGATGTAGATGATGGCTGTTCCTGAAGAGGTGTCAATTCCTAGCTGGGGAGCTGGAAGGTCTGGACAGAATGCTGGTAACAGTGTGCCTGTGCATCATTGGCTGAAGGGAGGAGGAAATTCAGGCATGGACCCATCTCAAGAGCAGATTTCAGCATGGACACAAAATCATTACACTGCTAATAAGCAGCAGTGGCTACAGCTCAAGCCCTGTGTTAGTTGTCTGGGGCAGCTGAGCTAAACTTGCCTTGCCCTTGGGCTTTTTCCTTCTGACTGTGCAGTGTTACCACCCTTCCTTGTTTGTTCCTAATCTGCTTACTCCAGAGAAACCCTATCTGCCTATTACTGTGCCCCAAATGCAAAAAGCCCTTCTGTCTTTCTCAGGGTGGAAAAAAACCTTTTCAAAATCCCCCACAAATGTTGCTGCCCTGCAACAGTCCTCTTCAATCCCACAGAGGATGTTTTAATCTGAATTTTTGTCAGTGCCTTCAGGGTGTCACAGGAGCATCCCAGCCTGAATGCTGGGGGATACTGGAGAGTTGAGGATGAATGGTGGATTTTGGGCAAGGAAGACTAGAGCTGACTTCAGCCAGTGGGTGCCAGGGTCTGTAGAGTTATGCCCTAGGCTTGTCTATTCAAGTGTCTGTTACTGACCCATGGCTGCAAATGCCTCCTTATGCCATGGGTGCACTGTAGGACTGGCTCCTGAGGGTCAGAGAATCTAGTAAATCTATTGACCATGCTTTAAAAAAGTCCTTTAGAAGTAGCCAAATCTTAACTAAACCTTGGCCTTTATTTCACTTAGCTTTTCTCCCCTGTTTTTGAAGCACTTCAGAAGGGATGGGCTCAGCCCCAAGTCAGGCTAGCTGTGTCTGCCCACTTTTGCAGAGTTGTTTTTGCTCCCTGCCTTATCTCCCTTGTGACACCACATGACCTTTCCTTCCCCCTTCATGCTGCAGGGCCCTCTCAGAGCAAGAATGGGTGATGATGTTAAGCAAGCCATGTGTAAGCAGCCTGGCTATGGGGAACTGCTGTGGAGGCAGCAGAAGTGAAGCTGAGTGGAAAAACCCCTCTGTGTTTGTTGTTCAACTTCCAAACCCCGTGTAGTCTTGGCTTAGCATTCAAAATTAAATTATCATTTCCTTCAAAGCCAAAGGTATCAGAATGCCTGACACTTGGCAGTATCAGAGGGCAAATTTTATCTCCTGTGACATTGTTCAATGGCTACAGAGATGGTCAGTGACTGCCACAATGTACAGAGCTGCTGGGTGCCTCTGGCTGGGGCAGCACTCACTGTTGGCTCTTTTGCCTGAGTGTTTCCTTCTTTCCACATGTCCAGGCTGGGATCGCTGTGCTGTGGGTGTGAACAGACACACCTGGGCTGATGTGTCCTGCCTGGGCTCCCTCTGGCTGCTCACCCAAGGCTTTGTTGGGACTTCCTTTGGCAATGTGTCGCTTCTTGGCAGGCAAGGCTGGGCTGTGGGGGAACAAAACTCAGGCATTTCATTTTTGCTTATCAGACTCCTCTGGGTCAGGTAACCTGATTCTAAAGCACTGTAAGGCTGGTTCAGATAGTCTGTGTTGTGTCATGGTCTTCACACTGTGGACACACTTCATGGTGGGGTGAGTACATCTTTGTCCCCATGGAAGCTGAGGCTGCCCTTAATATGCCCTGGCTGGATCTTTGTGGGTATGCTGGAGGACTCTCCTGGTTTCCATGTGCTATGGAAAGAAAAAAAGTCAGAAAAAATCCAGACTGTTTGATTCTCATTCAGAAATAAGCAATAGCACATGGACAGGCAAGGGCACATCACTGACCCCAGGGCATTGCTCTCTGCACCCAGGACACCAAGGGGACACCAGGTACACCATTCACCTTGGGAACACCAAGGACAAGCACAGGGATGCTGATGGCCCCTGCTCTGGGTCTCTTTAAACACTCAGGATTTAAGCATGGTTTATTCATACAAAGTGCTGATGTTTGTAGCCTTCGATGTTTTTAGCCTGCAATGTTTTCAGCCTGTGAATGATGCCTTAAGATTTTAGCCTTTATATTTTTCAGATCCTGCACTGTGTTAGTGAATAATTCTGAACTCCATATAGAGTGTTAGCTACTGTCTTCACATTTTGGTCAGACAAAACAATCCCTCTGGGCCTGAGATCCAAGGACACACCACAGCCTCAGGCCCTAAAAAGTACATACAAAAGTGAATTGGGGGAATATTACTTCATTACCTGAAGCTGTAATTGTATAATTAACCCCTGATATGTAAATGGACCGAACTTATATCTATATGAAAAACTCGTGACCATCATCCAGCTTGGGTGTAGCCTCTGGGAGGCTCTGACTGCCCAAGGTGTATCTATTGAAGGCCTCTAATAAATACCCACTTTATTCTCTTAACCTTGTCTAGCCTCTGTTCTAGGCAGCCACTCCAAGGGATCATGAAGAGCTGCAGAGGACTGGGCTGGTGGGGAACAGAACCTGCAGCTCCTTAATGTAGGATGACTGAAAATCACTTCCTGGGGCTGTTTGATGGCCATAACTTGCTGATATGACCACATACCAAAGTGCGGCTTACCCACCAAACAGAGCCTGGGCTGCCCCCAGTTGGTCCCTGGAAGGGGAGATTTGTGCTGTTCACATCCACTGGAAAATCTTCTGGCATAAATCCTGCAGGTTGCAAATTTGCTGTTGTTTAGATGGATGTGAGATAGTTCTGCCTGGAGCCAAGTTCAGCCCTGGGTTCTGCAAGTCTAAGGCAGACAAATGCTGGTGAAGAATTAATGGGAAACAGAGTGTGGAGCAAAACAAAGAAAGACATTTTGAGGTCTCAGCTGCTCAGGGTAATATTTAGGTTTGGTGACTCTCTGGATCTTAGAGATGGAAATGCAGCAAAGCTCTTTCAGTCCAGAGTACACATGGAGCCCAACAAGACTGTGGGCTAATATCAACAAACCTTTTAGAAAAGCAGACACTGTCTGCTTCAGCAAAGCCACAGTGTTATTTTTCTTTCAACAAATGTATTGAGACAATAATAATGCTGTGCAGATTGGTTGTCCCAGGCCTACATGACTTATTAGGAAGCAGAAACAATTGGAGTTGCTGAGAAAAAACAAGTTTTGGACATGGTTATTTTTCTCCTCTTTTTATTTTCATTTTTATCCCTTGATTTCCTCATGAACTAAAAAAGGGCCACCTAGTCTGGTCCCAGGAGTGAGGTTGCCTCCTTCCTTGCATTTCTGACTGGACCACCAACCCTGGGCTTGCTGCTTAGATACTCCAGTCTTGGGGAGAAGTGGGGAGCAAAGTTGCGCTGGGAGGGAGGCTGGAAGAAGGTGATATGGCCACAGAACAACATTCCCAAGCAGGAAAGCAGAACAGGTCTGGAGGAGGAGACCTGCAATCTATTTCTAGCTGTCGGTGACTCAGGGACAAGTTGTTTCCTCTCTCTGAGCCTCCCTTTCCACCCATTTATGCTGTTTATTTACTGCTAAAGCCACTGAGAGTGGTGGTGCTGACCGTGGCCTGGGAGCTCAGCCCAACTCAGACCTCCAGGTGCAATGGAAGCATATGAGCTGGTTGTGGTGGCAGGTCCCACACTGGTGGCCTCAGCTCCTGCTCTTTGGTTTGAGCCGAGAACATCTTCGCTTTGGAGTGGTTTATTTGCTGCTTCCTCAGTCAGTAACATCCTGGGGAAGGTGGGCAGTCCAGGCAGCCCCTTCTGCCAGCACTTGTCCTCTTGCTGCTCAAGTGGTCTTGCTGGTCACAGAGTGGAGCATCACACTGTCTCTGGTAGGTGCTGGCTCTGCCCCCCTTGTTGTCCCTGTGTTGTTTCACACCTTTCTCCCCTGCCTTTGCACATGATGGGTAGGAGAGCGTTCTGCTGAAGGCTGGTTCTCCTTGGGACCATGGGGGTGGATGTTTCTCCTCCCAGGGGCACTGGGAAGCAACCTTTGTGCAGTGTGAGGTTTCCTGACCTCCTTGACCTGCTGGCTGCCATCCAAAGCTCTTCAGGGCTCCTGTGGGTCATGTTCCCCCTCCACACCCAACCATGGTGCGTGGTCATTGCTCCAGTTGCCCAGAGAGGGAGTGGCCAGCTGTGGTCAGGGAGCTGGGGGCAGCTCTCCAATCTTGATGAGAGGCAGCTGGAGGACAAGGCTGTTCCTTCAGCACAAAAACCCTGATGAATGGAGGATTCTGCTTGGGATGGGTGGGAGCGTCCCCCTGAGCACCCCATGAGGATGGAGGAGGGCTGAGCCTCACCATGCTGGGGCTGAGCTCAGTGTCAGGTGGTCCCGCTTGCACCCACGGCCTTGCACATCTGGGTTTTCTAGAAAGAAACCTGCGAGTTTGGTTAATAAAGTGCAAGGGGCTCCCTCACAGCATTTTGAGGCAGCAGACCAGATGCTCTGGCAGCAAACTGCCGACTGAGTGTCTGCACGAGTAAGTGATATCATCAGGGTTTGCTTTGCCTTCAGAAATGACTAAACAGATTTTCTCTGGTTTCCAGTTGACCCCATGGCTCCCTGTCGGTGATGGGAGCAGCCTGTTTAGATTTGAGTTAATGGCGCCGTGGCCAGCCCCAAATCAGCCTCAAAAGCTGGAGATAGATTCAGCAGGTAGAGGGAGGGGGAAAAGCTGCATCCACTGCAGCTAGCCCTTGTTGTTATTAAATCAGGGATTGCTGAGGATCATCTCCGATTCATGTTCGAGCTGAAACAAGTATTTCATATTTGTCTGAAGGGATTAAGTTTTTAAAGCTTCTGCCCTGCTGGCTTGTGTGTTTTCCTCCTATGGGTCAGTTAGCCTCAGCTTTCAATTTTTGAGAAAGACTGGAGGATTGGGGGTAATCTTCCTTTGTGATCTTTTTCTTCCATGCTTGGAGTCAGCACAAAAGGAGTCAGTGCAAATTAGATATATTTGATTATTGCAGGAGGCTAGAGGAGCCCTGGGTAATTGCTACATTTGGTTCCTTTTCTCTTGGGTTTCTCTGACATTTCAGATAGTAAATGAGCGGCTCCTTCCCCCTACAGTTGTTTTCTGTTGGTTATAGCTGGGAAGAGACCATAGATGATAAATCCATGTACTTCTTTTGTATTTTTTCTAGGCTTGTTGAAATCAGAGTGGGGCACAGGGCTTGCTCACCTCTGGGTGCTCCTGCCAGCAGGACCTCCCTCCCTTTCTCCCAACCCTGTTTGCATAAAAGAGGAAGAAGAGAAAAAGTGAATTATGGTTCACTTTTTGAGCCTGAGAAATATGGAGCCTGACCCTCCCAATATTTTTTTGCTTCACCCCTGGATCAATGTTAAAACACCAGCCAAATCTATGTTCCACATTGAGGGAAGGGAAATTTAGCTCTTTTTATTGCTTCAGTCAGCACTTCTTCCAGCTGCATCCATGAACTATCCATGCTTAAGCTCATGGACAAAGTTGGAGCACTTGCTTGCATTTTTGGGGAAAGGTAATGTCAAAATTGTCTGCAAGTTTGTCTTGGCTCCATGGAGAAGGGAGCCAAGACACATTGCCACCTTTGCTGATGCTCTCTAGAGACAGAGGACCAACCAAAAGCACATGAAGCATAAATGCTCTCTAAGTAAGGTCTGGCTTCCTCTGCACCAGAATACAAAGGAAGAGGAGAATCCACAGGGTCTTAAAATCTTTAAACACTGAAGTTTTATGGTAAATAAATCCAAGATTTTACTGAACAGTCTCAAAGTGATAAAGCCTTACTTAGCCTTTGACGATATGATTGGACGAGAGAATAGCTGTCAGGCTATTGCAGCAATTCGATGGTTTGCTCAAAGTCAGGAGCCTCCCCAGGCTGCAGCCATGCTCAGCCCCACTCTCACACACATTTTTTATGAGAAGGCAGCAGTCTGCAGAGGCTCCATGACCTAGAGACCTGAGGATGTTATACAGCTTTGAGACCCTCAGCCAGACTGGAGGAGCCTTAACCCCAAAACAACCCAGTGGGGAGACAAGGAGTCTTTGAAGCTCTTCCAATCTACCCAAGCCACAGAGTGGGGTTGTGAACCTTGTCTGTCCTTCTCTATGAGAATGTTGCTTTTACAATTAAAACCCACGCAAACCCCCAGCCCTTGCTACTGCTTGTTACCCCAATGAAATATCTGACATTCGAGACATAATGGGAAGTCAAAGAATGTGAGGAATTTGGTGACTCAACATAGAGTTTATTATACCAGCCCCACTGCTTAGGCCCATGCAATGTAGAATTGTTTTATGGCATGTGGCACAGTTCTGTGGGTTAATTTATAAGCAAACAATTACTATTCAAATAAGGATTTTTTTCTGTGCCTACATAAACTTGTTATCTGTTTGGCAGTGGGGGATGCTGCGAAGAAATGCACATTTACATTTTTTGCTTTGATGTGATTTGCTTTTCCTGGAGCAGCTCAATGGTGCATTGATGACCAGGGCTCACTGCCGAACTTGACCTGGGAGTGGCGTGAGATAAGCCAAATGTTAAGAGAAAAGGAGCCCTTTGTGCAAAGATGCCAGGATATGAGATCTCTCTTTTAGGTCATACACTTGTTAGGGGTTCCTTCAAAGTGATGGATTCTTCTGCTAAAATTTAATGATGTCCGTTAAATCACAGGGTCATGAACTAATGCATGTGCTGAAAATGGTTTGCCAAGGGACCATGAAGACAAGGCCTTGTGTCAGGAGACTTCCAAAGCAAACTGGATTTTCCACACAGCAATGGCTGCGTTTGAAGGTCTGTCAATGGCCTGTAAAATTCTCCACCAGTGATAATAAGACAGAATTGCCAAGCAGTGATGCAGTGCCATGAGCATTATAGAACAAATCACTGCCCTCTCAGGACATAATAGCTTCTTGATCATCAGTCAAAGAAAGAATTATCCCAACCAGCAAACGGGCTGGAGGAAGCTGCTCCTGCTCTTCCAGGAGATTATCCCAGAGCTCCTGGACTAAATCTGCTGCACAGAGCCTGGGGATTCATGAGAACATCAGTCTGGAGCTGAGCAGTTGGGTAGATTTTATACTGGGTGCACAGGAAAGGATGGAACAACCAGAGGCTGACTTGTATGGGGCCACCAGTTGACCCTGCTGGTGTCTTGCCCCAGGACAAACCCTGCCCAGTTATGTCTGTGCTGAAGGAAAGGTGAACCAGTTGGGAGGTGCTTTGTTTCTCTCCCTGCCTGCACATAGTAGGGAAGTTCATTTTCATCCCCTATCACATTCCATTGATTTGAATTGCTTTTACAGGTAATCAAGCTGGTCAAACTGGGGAATGCAGCCTGAATCATTCCTACTGAATCCACAGAATTCAGTAGGCGCATTATTGCTCCTAGCCTCAAGGCTGGTTTCTATCCAGTCTCACACTGGTTTGGCTGAACTGGTTTAAAAGCGGTTCGGAGCAAAACTGCCCATGCTGACAGTGTTCTGGACATTCTCTCCCTGGGCTGCAGCTTGTCTTGCCACCTCTGAAAGCAGAGGAAAGTTAAACCCCATGCCCTGACCTTTCAGCTGAGATCACCATGAAGAGGAGCAGTTCCTGATTTCTCAAGAAGGGAACTGAGACAAATATCAGAGAATTTCGACAAATGAATGGCAGCTCTCTCATTCCAATATTAGATTTAGAAAAGCCAAGAGCTCCCTTCTGGGCTGTCCACATGCGCAGTGCTGTTCTTGGACCAACGCTGGACCAGGGAATGCTTTGGTCAGGACATGCTGACCATTGGCTTCTCCAGCCTGAGGCTGGATTGAGTGATGGAGGAGGCAGATCTGGTTCCACTCAGTCTCTGAAGGATTTGATAAATTGTACTGCCAAAGGAAAACAGCACAGAAAATCCTGGAGTTCAGAGCTATCTGGTGCCCTTGGAAGGAAAGTGCAGTATGGGTGGAGCAAAAGGACACAAGAGTGGCACAAAAATCCCCCCAAGGTGCCTTCACAGCTTGAAAGGTGGGTGGCTCTGTCATGGCCACACCAAGTGATTTTTTGGAATAGAGGGTGCCTGAGGAGTATTGCTGGGGTGATGCTACATAGAGCCCAGGATGGCCCAGGGGTTCATCCTGTTTCCAGTGAGATGTGTGTGTATGTTTATGAAATCTAACTCCCTGGATGATGTCATGATATGAAGAAAAACTGGGTTATAAATTAAAGTAAGAAAAAAGAGTAGACCCCACTGTGGGTCAGATGATGGCAATAAATTCAGATAACAGCTCATCAGTACCTCTTCTCTTGTTCTTGTATGTGTTTGCAATTTTTTTTCCAGCTGGGAGATGATCTGGTGAGAAGCAGCTGGTTTTTATTTGTTCTCCATCCACATTTGATTAGGTAGTCCTCCTTCTGCCCACTGAGATGTGCTTGGGAACTCTCCCAGCCCCTCTGCTCACCCAGTTTCTGGGGCACCAAGGAATTTGGGATTGCTGGAGCTTTGTTTCACAAGCTCCCAACACTTCAGAGGTATAAAGGGCTCCTTCATGAACATGGGGCTCAGGTCCCACTGGGTCAAAGGGCACAGCCAGATCCTGCAATTGGGCTGTTTATGAGGTGCTGTGGGTTTGGGCCTGGGAAGGCAGCAGTGGGGACCAGTTTCTCTCCCTGACATTGAGCTATTAATTTGATCTTAGTCAGTTCTGGGGCTCTGCAGCCCAAAAGGAGAAACATAACTCTTCAGGCACTGTGAATGTGTTCACCACAGGCTGATGGGGAGGGAGCTGTGCTGCAAGGAAGAAAGTGGGCTGTGGTTTTGGACCAGTGGGAGAGGACAACCAGATGGTGAGGTGGGTAGTATGGGAGCAGGGAGAGACCAAGGTGAAGGCAAGGGCATGCATCCCCCTGAATATATAGCTTCCTACAGGCTAAAGAAGAACATGGTGAGCTTCTGGTTTGTTGAAGCTAGTATAGAAACTCCCATCAGCTCCACTGAACTCCAAACCAAAGCTCTCGATGCCAAGCCTGTAATGTTTCTTCATACCAAGCTACAGGAGGGCTCCCATCAAAGCATTTTGCAGGCAGTTGTCCTCTTTCAGGAGACAGGTGTGTTTCACTCAGGGCAAGGAGATTGTTCTGGTCCTGTCCTGCCTTTGCCTTCCCTTCCCTCACTACACAACTGGTTGGCAAGATTTAGATGTTTGATGCTTCTTTCTTCCTTCTCTTGCTGTCCAGACCCTTAGTGCAGACACAAACCATTAGCAAGGATGGTTGGTCATGCGATGGGTGAGTTCTTCACCAAAATACAACAGAACCAGAGCTTCTCTGGTCAGCACCTTCCCCTGGGCACAAGGGAGGCTGAGAGCTTCTCCTTTGCTAGGTGGGGAGAGGATCTCCTGTGGCAAGTCTGAAGATGTGGTGTTGAGCTCCCAGCACTGTGCCTGGGCAAGCCCCAGCCAGGCTCCTGCCATGCGCTGAGCAGTGAAATGCAGCTCACTGTTTGCAGCAGAGTGTTTGCAGCTAACTGTTCACCCATGTGGGTAATGGGCTCTGCGACTTTTTCAGATTCCCAAGTGCATTTCTGGGAGCTCGAACTGAGCTGGGGATTACAGATGAGTGGGGATTACAGAGCCCCCAAAGTTGAGGTTCCTGGAGAAGAAGGGGTGTGCCCCTCCTGGATGTCATGCAAACATGGAAATAATAAGGTGGGAAATGTTCTTGAACGTATCTCAGAAATTAGTTTTCTGTGGGTCAGCTTAAATTTCTGGCAAAAATTCACAGCTGATTTTATTCCAAACTTGTTTCCCCATTCCCTTTAATCCATGCAGCTCGCATGCTAAAAGCCACAGAGACAACTGGAGCCGGTGCAAAGGATCAGCCCATGCGCCCCTCGGGCATGCACGGAGCCCTGGGGGTTTCCATGCAATGGGAGGGTGAGGGGGAGTCACCGTGTTCAGGTGCTGGGCATGACGCAAAATTTGGCAGTGTGGCTGCTGCTCTGGCCTGCAGTGACCATGTTGATGCAAAACCTCCATCTGACTCCGTATCAACAAGTTCAGTTTCAAAAAGAAGGGTAAGTTGCTTTATTTTACCAAAGCTTTGTGAGATAGGGAGGTTTCCGGATAGGATCTGCAGTGCTCAGGCTCAGGTATCAGTTGCATAATATCCTGCGCTATTTCAACACTCTTGTATTTTTTTTTTAATGAGGTCCTTTGCATACTGGAGAAGTCTTATATAAGCATATGTTGGGCTGGAAATTTTTTTATCCTATTTTTTTTGGCAGGGAGCTCGTGGCACATGATACAGAACTCAGAGCCATCAACTGTAGCTGTGATACAGATGTTCATTGCCTGAATAATCTTTCTCATATCAAGCAATTACCCTGAGCCAATTTCTTTATTTTAAGCACCTTGTTGTGGGAACGGGGCTGTAAATGCATGAATTGCTGAGTTACCTTATACCTTTTTACAGTAGATAAACAAAAAAGTCAGCACAGGGCCTCTGTGAAAATCAAATGTGAGGGCTGTTCTAGATAAGAAAAGACAGACACTAACTGAGAATAATAAAAAAAAAAAGCTCTCAAAAGACACTCTGGAGAAGTGCCAACAGCACATAGCTGCATGGAGACTAAATAAAACCAGGTGAGTTTCCTGCCATTGTGGAGTATCGAATGTGATTTCCATTTGTGATGGACATGCTGCTTCTGCCAAGATCATCTAGAGGTTTTCATTTTAGGACTTATTATTTTTGTTGGCCTAATAAAGAGCTACAGCCCAGACTGCTAAAAGGGAACATTGCAGAAATGATTTTCATAGCAGACGAGGAAAAATGCCATTTTCAGACTGAAAAGATCTTCTGAGAAAAGATTTTTCTATCTCAAGTGTAGATTTTAGGATTGCTTTGAATGCAGAACAAATGGGAGAATATGATGAGAGGAAGCATTATCACTGATCCTCACTGCAGAGGCACTAGGTAACATCCTTGCCAATCAAGAATCTGGCTCACTCCAAAAGTATAATTGAAAAATTAGGTGTGAACCAGAGATGTAGATCAGGCTGCTTTGCACTTCTGAAGCCATTACAGGGAGGATGGCAAGCTACCCTACAACAACAACAACAACAACAACAACAACAAGAAAAACCCAATCAGAGAGGGTTTCACTCTCCCAGAGCAATGTGCACGGTGGAGTAGGGCTGGATGGGCCCCTAGAAATCTGAGCATAGGCATCTGCCCTGGGTCCAGAGGAGAGCAACAAAGCTGGTGAAAGACTTGGAACATAAACCCTATGAAGAACAGCTGAGGGAGCTGGGATTGTTTAGCCTGCAAAAAGGAAGCTCAGGGCGGACCTCATCACTCCCTACAACTCCCTGAAAGGTGAGAGAAGTCAGTCTCTTCTCCCAGGCAGCCACTGACAAAATGAGAGGACAGTCTTAGGCTGTGCCAGGGGAAGTTTAGGTTGGACATCAGGAAAAAATTCTTCACTGAGTGATTGGGCACTAGAATGGGCTGCCCAGGAAGGTGCTGGAGTCACCACCCCTGGAGGTGTTTAAGGAAAGACTGGACATGGCACTCAGGGCCATGGTTTAGTTGATGAGGAGGTGCAAGGTCATAGGTAGGACTTGATGATCTCAAAGGTCTTTTCCAACCTGGTTAATTGTGTGTGATTCTGTGGGTCAACAAAGCTGCCATGGCATGTGTGTGTCCTCCTGGCCATGCTCAGTTTCCATCTGCTGATGCCAGCGCCTGCTCCGTTCTTCAGCTCAGGAGCCCCAGGATCTCTGTGCATCCACACTCTGAGGCTGTGCCCAGTGACCATGGGGCTGTGTTCAGGGAAGCCAACCAGTCCAGTTGTGCAGCTCATGCTAAGTGAGCATCACTTGCAGGAAGTTTGGGAACAGCTCTTTGTTGTGGCTTGGAGCGCACTGAGTTCACTTGAGCGAATGCTCAGGGGCTTGCCTAGAGCCAGGTCCAAAGGGGACCCACTTGCATGAATAACAGGAATATGCAATAAAAATTGTTAATGCTAATGATGTTCTGAAAGAGGTATTGGGCTTCCTGCTTCAGGGCTAAGCAATCTGGCTCTAAGAGGCCAGAATTAAACATAACTTGCTGGAAAATGAGTGCAGATCTGCTTCTGGATTGGGTGGTAGAAGCCTTGAGACTGAATATTCTTCTGGAATAATGAATTTGTCATTTTTCAGGCTTTTGCAGATGGACTGGAGCTGATTTCTAAGTGGCAGCTGTTTACTTGTAAAACTGTCATATAACTGAATGACAACTTTCTTACAAGAGGTGTTTTAGAGCAAAGAGCTCAAAAGAAGGGCAGCCTCCTGCAAAATCCATACCCCTTCTGGAAAATGTACAGGCATTTATATGCTCTGTTCCTGCTTTTTGAGGTATGAATTTCTCCTCTTATAAAGTAATCCATTAAAATCTTATTTGGGTGTTCATGGAATAGGGAAGAAAGACGGAAGCAAATGTAAACATGACAACCCATCTTGGTTTTTCCAGCTGTCTAGGATGTGTCCTCTTACTACAGAGTGGCCACAGCAAGCAGCTGTTGAATCTACTGGGGTAGTAGTTGTGAGCTGGAAGGGAAAAAAACATATGGGAGAGCCCACATATTCTTTTCAGGTAGCTGAACGCTCTTGTTATTTGATCCTATGCCTCACAGTATGTGTGAGACACCTGAGCCAGACCCAGCCACATTCCTAGGTGTGACCTGAGATGCTGGGATCAAGTCTGTGCCTTGGGAGCATGGGTCTGAGGTGTGTGGTGTGTGGAGGTCCTGGGTTCAGCAGGAGCACCAGGGGCTTTGATTTGCCTCTGTTGGTGCAAAGGACCTGGAACATTGTCATCCTGTCACAGGGGCTTTTCTGAGGCCAAGGTCATGCCACATAGAAGTGGCATGGTCACTGACATGCTGCTAGTCAGTTTCTTTGCCCAGAAAGCCAAATTTCCTGACTGATTCATGTCCACATGCCAATGTTTGACTCTAGCAGAAGAAGCTCTGACTGGCCCATCCCATCTGTTCACCATGTCTGCCTTCGGAGTCACTACCTTGGATCCAGGATTTGTTCCATTTCCCCCTATCCTATTCTGGATTAAAATGGGGGAAATTATTAGAAATAAGAAATGATTAAAGCACACTTTGTATGTTGAGAAAGGGGTGATAGAAAGAAGGAAAGATGAGTTAGCAGGGCAGTGATTTCTGGAAGAGGTTGAGAGAAGCACTCGCATACCTAGCACCCCAAAAGTATGTATGTCTCTGGTCTATGTCTCCCGATGTTGTTCTGTTCCCACTGTTATGGCTCAACAGGAATGAAACCACTTTCTTTAGCAAAGCCTGAGACCATCTCAAGACTGCAGACCTGTTTGGCTCCCTAGCCCAGAGCAGAGGGCAGTTGCTGCAGGGGCAAGGACAGGAATGGTGACTGGCCTTGAGGACATAGCAAACCTGCTGGGACACTGGTGCTGGGGCTGGCCAAGGGGTAAGGGATCATTCTAGGAGAGCCATGGTTGCAGCAGTGTACTCTGTACCCACCCCAGCATATCTGGATTCTCAGCACCCTTCCACCAGGCTATTGCTGGATCCAGGATCAAGAGGAATTATTTAGGTATTTACTTGATGTTCTGAAGTGGTTCAATTGTTTCTGGAATAGCTGGGATTTTGTAGGGATTTTGCAAGAACCTCTGTAATGGACAGAAATTCTCAAATGGTTCAGAGAAAGTTCCTCAGTCAACCATTGTTGATGGTGTTGGTTGGCACCACTTCCCTTTGTCAGATAGTGCTACGCTCTTCCAGAACTTCCATTTACAGGAGACTCTGACAGCCTGCTGTTTCCTATATAGAAAATCCAACCAGCAGCCTGTACCATCTCCTGACCCAGATTCATAGTGTCATTTCTTCAGAGGCAGGATCTCATCTGTTACTCGATCTTAGAGTAAGTTTGCAGATTTCTTTCTCTACTTCTTCACCAAACTATTCTTCTCTGCACTTTTTGTTGGGAGTTGTGTAAGGATTCACTATGCTTCTTTCCTAAACAGACGGTATGAAATAGATACACTTGGAAATGTGGGTCTGATGGTCTCATTCTGATTTTGTTTTCTTTCCCCTGAAAGGAAAGAACTACAAGGTAGGCTCAAAGACAAATGCAGACTCAAAGATGCTGGAACCCAAAGCTTTCATAGCCCTCCCTCAGAGACAGCAAAATTAATTTAAGAAGAGAAATGAATGGATGTAGAGGAAATATGAATTTGGCTTCTTATTTCATGGGAATGCAAGAAATCACACAGCTTAAGAAAGCCAGATAATGCAAAACTCACATAAATCTGGGAAGAAATTTAACCCAAAATACTTGCTGACCTTCGCTGATGCTACCCTTCATCTCACCAGTATTTTATGCTTCTGAAACCCAGCCCCACTACTGTGAAATCTTCAGAGAAGTCTTATTGCACAAACAGGAAAGCAGACTCCCTTCCCACTAATTTAGGTGATGTTTCCAGTCCATGACCAGAGGACACAAGGGCAGGGAGGTGTGTTTGCCTCCAGGACCAGGCTTGAGGCTGGTCTGGAACAGATTTAATTCCTCAGGTAGGCAGATCTAGTCCTTCCTGTGTCAAATTCAGACAAATTCAGAAATTTCATCTAGTTGTCCTATGGGGAACCGATCTCTTCACTCCATGCCACATCCAGTGTCGTCTAAAGGCTGAACCCTAGCAGTGACCCTCCTGATTGTATTTCTTAGAGACTGCCTGGATGCATTTCAATTTAATGAGGTGAAATTAAACACAAGGGTATCTGAGACCATCCACCCTCAGTTTTTTCCTTGACTGTTGCAACCCCTGAGATTATCAGAGCTTGGAGATCACTGCTGCCTTTGATTTTTTCTTACCCAGCCAAGATGTAAATTGGTGGAGGCCACACCATAGGCAGGAGGAAAAGGTGAATATGTTTCACTTCTGCAAGTTGGATGAGCAGGACAAGAAGGTGATTTTAGGCAAATAAGAAACTTGCAGAGATGGAGTGAGGACAAAGGCTGGCAGTTGCTGATTGGGGCTGAAGTGGGATGGTAAGGGAGGTGAGAATGATTGAGGGGGACCCTTTCCAGAAGTAGCCAAGGTGTCTGATGTGCTTCTACAGCACTTTGCCAAATGGTCAGAAAGGAGCCAAAGCAAAAAGTAGCATATGCTGCCCGCACACAGTCAAGATGGCAAACTGGGCAAGCAGTGTGGAAGTCACAGGGGTGTCTCAGAGTCACCTTTTTACCTAAAGCCTGGATAATTGGACTGTGCAATGCCATTTCTGTGGAGAGGCCAAAAGCAGAGCTTGGAAAGGGGCTGGAAAAGCTGAAAAGGGGACCAGTAGTGCCAGCTTGTTAACTTGAGGTCATCTAAAATCCAGGGTGGTGAAGGGGCCCTGCCACAGGAGCTGGGGGCTGAGGGTAGGGAGCTACACACCAGACCAGGGCAGAGCATGTTCTAATAGGGTATGGTGGGAAAGATCCCTTTCCAATGTAGCTAATCTTGACCAGTGAGAATAAGCTCTGGAATTACAGCAAAGAATTGTTCCTGATGGACCAGAAAAGCCTTTGAACAGATTTTTTTTTCATGGAAAGCCACTTTGTTCCCCTAATTAACCCACAGTACTTCTAGGTGTAGGGCTTGCTGGTACTGTGCAGGTAAATTATTCCTTTAATAAGGGCACATAAACATAAAGAATGCATCTGTTTAATCTTCAGCTTGTATAATCATCAAAGAGTGAAATAGAAAAATGCTCAGCTGATGTTCCAGACATCAGAATTCCTCCATGTGAATCTGCTGCACACACCCAGCCCTGATATGCTTCCAAGAATCCCTGTGTGAGTCCTGGAAAAGAGCCCCAACCACTCCATGCCAGGAGAGGCCAATTGAAGACCCAGGGCATGCAACCTGTGCTGTTCACACTTCCAGGTTCTGAATAATTTCCTCCATTCACGAGGCCATCTCTCCCTATCTGGCCTGTCCAGCTCTCTGATCCCTTCACTTCCTGTGCCCATGCAGGCTTCTAGAGCTACCCTTGGCTGTGCTGCTGTGGTCGGAAATGAGTCCTTGGTGGCCTGCCAGCAGAAGCATCCTTGGGTTTGGGAGAAGTTGGCTGACCTGGCTGGATCTTCTGGGGTAGGGTTGATGGAGGGAGGGTCTTTGGGGGCCATCATGCACAACCCCATTTGGGAGAAGAGAGAAATCTCTTCTCCAAGTGCTATGTTTATCCCAAGGTGACCTCTCCAACTGTGTGTAGAATCTCCCTGACCCTGTGATACCTCTGCCTGCAGCTCCTGGACCCCTGAGATGGACACAGGTGTGGGTGCAGAGATGGAACAAGGTGGTGAAACCCCCAACAAAGGCTGAGTGCTGATCTGGCCCTGGAAACATCCCCAACCCTTGCATAGCTGTAAATGTTCTTGCTGCTGGAATACAGACTACGAGTGACTCGGGCTGGGGTTTATCTGCTTCCTTCCAAGTCCTTTCCTCTGCTCACACTCTGGAGAGCTGTGACGGCAGTACATGCACACATCCTGCAGACCCCAAAATAGTCTGGCTGATGCCTGGAGGAAGAACTGTTTTTTGCAATTAACCAACTGCCAGAAATCCTCTTCATCTTCTCTGGCCTCTCCTTCTGTTGTCCAACATACATAGATGTAGTTTGGAGCATCTGGGTCTTCATTAGACATAAACAATCAGACTTTTGAGAACTGGGGTGTCTCAGAAACCAATCTGTCCTTGGCTGAGAAGAAAATGTTTGCCTAAGGGAAAGTGAAAACTACATGTAAAAAGATGAAATCACAGCCTTTGGGGAAACCTGTCATTAATATCTTTGGGCTGCCTGGCACTAATTAACAAGGCGGCAAAACCACACAGGTGATGCGGTGCTGGAGTCCTTAGGGGGTAGCTCAGCCACACTCCGGCTCGCGTCAGGAGAGGGATAGACCAGGATAGCAAAGCGAATCCTGGTCTGGCTTAGTGCCCAACACTCTGTAACACAATATGTTCCACGCCGAGCGCATGAGCAAGGACAAGGGAGAGGCCTCTCGTGCGATTTCCAAAGAGATCCGTTCCATGGAAGTTACAGGCACAACAGACCACAGGTACTGGACTACAGCAACCGATATATGGGGGAGGAGGAAGCGGAAAGAATGAATCATTAACCAATGAGGGAGACTCAGGGGAGGAGTACAAGGAGGAGTTTACACAGTACAAACCAATAAGGGAACACAATAAGTGGGAGGGAACAGGTTACAAAAACCAATGAGACATTGAGTGACAGGAGATGGACAGGGAACTCTCTGGAACATATGAGGGAATTGACAGGTGGTGGGAGGAGGAACAGGGAGTATTCAGGAATAAGGGGCAGGTATCAGGGTGGATCGACGACCGGGATAGGAGGGCGCAACTGGGCTAAACTATTAACATAAGGGGGAGGGAGTACAACTTTACAGTACAGAAAGTAATCAAACCAAATGCAATAAGCAAAAACACATTGCAACACACAGATAGCTCTGCTGTGTTAAAGGTGAAAAATGGGCTGGCTGGGGGAAACTGAAATACACTCATTTCTTCAAAGTATTGTTTGACATGAGGAGCAGGAAATGCCCCACCAGGCTTATCACTGTGAGCAGCCACAGCACCACCAGCCCCCAGGCCAAGGGCGATTTTGGCTTGGCCAAAACAAATGGCGGTTTCCCCTCTCTTTGCATGTTTTAAAACATAGGTTGCCATGCAATGGAAATTGTGCAGAATGATGATGAATGGTTGTGAAGCCATTTGCCAGAAATATTTCTGGATTCTGTAATTTAGTTTCAAATTATAGAACATTGAGCACAGGCTTATGGAGAGGGTAAAACCAACTGTGCACTCAGTTATGCTGGGAGAATATTTATGACTACATCCCTCTTTTCCTTCTCCCACCTCACTCCACAAAGACATTTTCAGAAGACAACATTCAGCCTCCAACAGTGTGGCTGGGTCCTTGCTGGGATGAGCTGTGGCAAAGGAGCTCTGACAGATCACATCTGCCAGCAGTCTGGTCCCACACCCCTTCTGAGCTATTTCAAGATGAGCAAAATGGAGTGGTTGGAAATTGTGGGTTTGTTCAGCAGTCTTGGCTGTCATGCTGGATGGTGCTGAAGTAGGCATAGCAACAGGAAAGGAATGTTCCCTGTAAAAAGATAACCGTGCTTTGCTGAGGACATGGAACGAGGAGTAAAGTTTGTTAAAGCAATCAGTATGTGTCATAATGTTTATTTAACTGACAGCAGGGACGATGGAAAAGCGTTGCAGCTGTGGAGAAGCCCAACAGAGCTAAGAGGGATGGGGAGCATAGATTTAGTAGCTGTTTTGCCTTGGAAAAAAGAAAACAAGCTGTGCTATCAAGCAATCAATGAAGCAGATAGGGGCAGAGCACACAAGGTAGCTCCTGACTGCTGGCTCTTCTGTAGGGGTGAGGTTAGAGTTTTATTATCTGAAGTTCACTTTCAGGTTAACAGCTTTGAGGATGTGGTTGTAACTCTAAAGGGAACAAATTTTAATTCTTTTCTCAACATAAGCTATTTCTGTTTGAGGCTGATAACCTTCTTGGCTGGGTTATTTGCCAGTGGTAGATAGAAAGATTGGAGCAGTAGATTGATGCTTGAATTCCTCCTCCAGCAAATAAAAGGGGAGAACTTGACACCACAGAGTCAGTGTGTTAGCCCATTTCCTGGGAAGCTCTTGTAAAGGGCAGCTCTGGTGTGAGTCCTGCAGAAGCCCAGAGCAGGGGAGAAACAGGACACTTGGTAACTGGTACAGCAATAGATGAAATCAAATATTAGGCCACTGTTCTGGCAGTGGGATCTGTTAAGCTGCAGAGCAGTGCCAGGGGATCTGACAAACTCACTGGACTTGCTGCGAGATAGACTTCCCTTGCTCCACCCCACTCCAAAAAAGAAGCAAAAAATATTTTGCTCCCTTTTTTTTCTAATAAAAGTTAGAATTGCTTTTGGTCAAAATTGGAAATAATGTGAGTTTGGGGGTTTTGTTTTCTTACAAAAATTCAAACCTTGTGTTTTAGGAAACATAAGCCTTTTCTTCACTCTGAAAACTGAATTTTAATTGAAGGCAACATTTTCTGTCAATGAGGGGAAAAGATTGCTTCAGTTGTTCTCAGGCCAGCTAAGCCTTAGTGAGCTGAATGCTTGCAATATGCACAGTGGAAATAAGTCTGCATTGGCTGCCCAGGCACAAGGCACCCTCTTCCCACCCAGCTCTCCACATCTGTGTATGAATGGAGCCTTGCAGAGACCCCCTTCTGGGACAGTGGCTCCTTCCAAACCTTCTCTCCTCCTTCCTCAAAATACTTAGCTCCTTTGAGAGCCACCACTCAGCTCTGCCTTCATGGAGGAGCTAGCACGGATGTTTCCTCCAGGAATCTTCGGGAGTAGTTCATTGCTTTCCTCCTGCTCCTCTCTGTAATAAACTCCAAGCTTCCTGGCCCGCCCAGAAGAAAAAAAATCCCATAAAATCCATTTCAGAGACCAAATTGCCTATAATTTACATGCCTCTCCTCACTTTGAAACGCAAGACGGCTGATGATAACATCAGGAGTAACAGAAGTGGTATCTGTTGCTAATTACAAGTTGACATTATGGTCAAGCAGAGCCATGGGCCCCATCAAAAGCTTATTCAAAGTTGCTTTTTTCCCCCTTCAAACAGAGGCTGGACACAATGCCCAGCATTTTCCACCTTTGGAAAGAACAATCCCTTTGAGTTGGACTGGCAGCTACTTGAGGAGAAAAATTGCTCAAAGGAGGAAAGGTTACGACAACCATTGATGAGGTTGATCCACTAATAGTGAAATTTGTTCTTCCATTTTGATTTATAAAACATCTTCCTCCTCATAGGTCCTTTCAAGATGCCCCAAGGACTCATCTGGAAATGGACACCACATCCAGGTGGTCACCAGAGGCATGAAAGTACAATGAGGCTGCCCCATGTTGGAGCTGGACAGTGAGTCCTGCAGTGATAACCCAGAGTGATGGGCCGTGAGTGCCAGTTTATTGCTTTTCTTGGGTAAAAAGTGACAGAACGAGAGAAAGTGGCCTTAAGCTGTACCAGAGGAAGTTTAGTTTTGATGTTAGGAAAAAATTCTTCATGGAAAGAGCTGCAAAGCACTGGAAAAGGCTGCCCAGGGAAGTTGTGGAGTCATCCTCCCTGAAAGGATTTAAAAGCGGAGTAGATGTGGCACCTGGGGACATGGTTTAGTTGTGGGCTTGGCAGTGCTCGGTCAATAGTTGGACTTGACAATCTTGAGGGTCTTTTCCAACCTTAATGATTCTATAATTCCTCTGCTCTGCAGAACCTACAGCAAGTCCCATTAAAAGTGGTGAAACTCTCATTAAACCTCCCCACTGTGCTTCCCACGGCTTTGCCACAGTCCAAACTGATTTCCTTCTTTCATCCTAATGACAAACCCAAATTGTCCCACCAGGCTCAGTGACACTGGTATAACATTCTATTTTCCCTTGCAGCCACTGGCCATGGTTGGATGCTGCTGTGTAGGCAGCAAAAATTAATCCTGATCATATTTTCACAGTTCCATTACATGATGTTTCATGGAGCTCCCCTTTGGGACTTCTCTGTTACATACCATGGAATAAGTATCTTCACCTCCAGCCTATGGAAAATGAGTCCCAAAAATAAGGTTTAGGAGACAGAGCAGTCAATGAGCAAGTAGGTCCTGCACTGCAAATCTGGTTCTTGTAAAAACTAAAGGAGTTTCCAACCAGAACGTTCCACTGCCCCAACTAAACCGTGAGGAGAGGGGCAGCACAGAGAGCTCTCTGCACCTTGCTTGGTTGGGGTCAATAAAACTTGTGGAAAGACTGATGAATTTTTATGCATTCATCTGTTTCTTGGATTCCTTGGAAACAGAAGCTGATAAAATTTGCAGAGGAGAACTGCTATAGCAGAAGTTTAACTGGAGTAATCAAGTTTACTTGCCTTAAGAGCAGCCAGGCCTGGGCAGGAGCCCTGGGGTGCCCTCTTAGAGGTGCTGGTTTTCTAAGATGCATTTTAATCCATGTGAAAGCTGTCTCTGTGGGAGGGCCACAGTGATGCTGGTGGTGGAACTGGAATAACTTTCCTTTGCCTGTAGGCTTATTTCCCCCAAAGCTGTGGGATAAAATGGAGAACTCGGGCAGTTAAGGACAAAGTAGCTAAGTGCTTTGTTTTGGTTTTTATGTTTCATTTACTTGCTGCTTGTGACTTGCCAAGTATTGAAAATGCTGAGATTTTCTTAGAATGTGGCTAGTGTGAAGCAATTCTGGCTGTCCTGACTTTCCCTAACCCAGAACCTTGCTATGGGTAATGGGAAGAGGCAGGAGCAGCAAATAAAGGTTCATGGATATCTCTAACTTGGTTTAGGGCTGAAGGCAGTCTGCTTTGTGAGGGAAAGCTGCCCTTTGCTGGCTTTGTCCTTATCCCCAAGTGCTTCAGACCCTCACAGGTACAAAGCAAGCCTCAGAGGCTGGAGACCTACAGCCACCCCTGGGGGAGAGACAGCAAAAGTGTTTGCTCCCTTCTGATGCCACTCTTCTGGGTGATCTCTGGAAGCAAATCCCCCTTTTCTGCCTCTAAAGCATTTTTAGCAAGTAGCAAACTTGCATTCCTTCTATTCCTTTTGAGACCAGTGATGAACCGAGGCACCTTCAGTAGAGATTCTGGAGTGTCTAAAGAAGGACAGTGAAAATGGTGAAGGCTCTGGAGAACGAATCGTGTAAGCAGACTCTGAGGCTTGTTTATCTTGGAGAATGGGAGGCTATCTGAAAGGTTATAATGAGGTGGGACTGATGTCTTTTCCCAAGCAGCAAGCAATAGGACAAGAGGAAACAGTCTCAAATTGCTCCAGGGAAGGTTTAAGCTGGTTATTAGGGAAAAAGGTCTTCACAGAAAGGGCTGTCAGCACTAGAACAGGCTGCCTAGCAAGTGATGGAGCTACCTTCCATGCCAGGATTTAAAAGACAGGTAGATGTGGCATTTAGGGACATGGCTTAGTGGTAAGTTGGCAGTGTTGGGTTAATGGTTGGACTTTGTGGTCTTTAATGGTCTTTTCCAACCGAACTGATTCTGAAATTCTAAAGGGAATGGTGTTTGCTGTCCTGGGCTTTGGAAGCTCCCACCACAAAGCATCCCACTGTCTTGGGAAGAACTGGGGAGTGTTTTATGTTCTATATACAGCCCCTAATGACTGATCAGTGTTCAGCCCCACAGTGGAAGTGGTCTGTGCTCAGGAAGAAACACAAGCAGAAGGATGTGCTTGGCTGGAGCACTGGCTGCTCCCTGTGGCTGCAGGGATGGTCATTCCATGGTGGGCAGAGGTGCCAGGGAGCCTCTGCTGCACCAGGTCCCTTTGGGCTGGCTTGGCTCTGCAGTTGGCTTCATGGGAGTGCTCTGGTGCAGGTCTCTGCACACCATTCCCTCTCCATGACCACAGAAGCAGTTCTCAGCCAGCCCTGGCCCCTGTGGCAGCAAACCTTGGTGCACACATGTGTGAGCACATGCTGTACCCCAGAGCAGTGCTGGAAGCTCAGCAGGATCCTGTGATGGGGAGGGTTGGCCCAGGCTTGAGCTACTTCTGCAGAAATGCAGAGATGCAGCACCTTGGCAAGGCAAGAGGTGTAACTGTAAAACCCAGTGACCCCTGTCCGAGGGGAGAGGAGCTGCTTCTCTGCAGCAGGAGATGCTGCAACCAGCTCAGGCAATTGGGAGCTGAGAAAAGCTCTTCTGGTTTTGATTCAGTGGCTGAGCCGGAGAGGCAGGCTTGGCCTTGGTTAGCCTGTTTTTAGAATGAGGAGATGTCACACAGCAAAAGGAAGTGTCAATCCCTTTCTTGCAGGCTGTGGAGCCTCTGCCTCAAGATGCTTTGAGTAGTGTGGTGCATTTCACAGGCTGTGGAGTGGGGCTGCTGTGGTGCAGGATGGGTCCCTTCCCAGGTGATTTGAATGGCTCTGCTTTATGTCCTGAAATGTATCTCTGGCTGTGGTTTATCCTTTCCCTGCCCTAACCCCATCAAGCTTGTCAGGCTGGGAATTTCTCTCTGCTGGATGTTTGAGAATGCTGAAATGTCAGACTGACCTTTTGAGGTTTTTCTTTTCACAAGGAAGAAGGTTTCTATACAATTCATGTCATGAATCAATCCAAAGGGATGAATTTTTCTGCACCAGTTAAATAAAAGATCATTAAGCCTAACAAATATTTCCCAGCCTGCCTGCACTTTCACAGAGTGTTCAGCCATAAATATGACCTGTGCTTTTAGCAACATAAACAACATGCTCCTCAAAAGCAGGACAGACTGTATACCTCTTCTTTTTATTTTTAAGCTGCCCAAGAAATATATACACACATTTCTAATATGCTTACTTAAGCAGGAAACAGACGAATAGCTTAAGATAATGTTTCAGCCTATTGTGAGTTAAATGTGCCCCAAAGATTGTTTCCTTTATGTAGTAATTTTTCAAACATAGAGAGAAAAAGCAGAAAATCTTGTAGATTCCTTAACTGGAGGCAAGATTTGCAGGAATTTCCACTGCATTTCCCTCTCAAAGGGATATTTGAGACCACTGATAAGGGGAAAAGGAGATTAAATAGTCCTAATTCTTTTCATGTGCTATGGAGACTAATTCGTCTTGCTCTCACCGCCATGTCCAGCAGACTGGCTAGCTGCTGATTTCCCCTGCTTGTGGGGAGATCTAAGGGGTGGTAAGAGTTTGAGAGCCTGGAGAACGAGGGAATCAGTTTAAAGAGGGAAGATGCTTAATTAGTATGCAAAGTTTATTTTGGATTTGATCATACCATAAGCTTCTGCTGGGCTATTTTCCCCTCCTCTGCTGAAATATCTTTTGGCTGACATCACCAGCAGAGTAGGACATCAGAGTGGGTTTAAAATGCTGCTGAACTTGAGTGCTGGCAGCTGATGCAGCCTCATCTCTGGCAGGGTGATCAGTGGTCTACAGGCACAGACGAGTGAGACAGAGAGAACCTTGCTGTGGCATGTGGAGATGGACTGGTTGAAGTTTCTGTAGGAGAGGGTGATGGCAGTTGTCCCATACATGCTTGTCCTTGGCCAGAGGGATGAACCTCCATTGCCATGTCCTTCCCATGGTCTAGAGAAATCCTCCTCCCGTGCCTCCTGAGTGCTCTTTTGTGTTCTGTGCTTCCCAGGGTTGGAGAAATCCCCCCATGGGTTTCTGAGGTTCCGGCTGCACTCCAGCCCTGGGCACAAATCCTTTCCCTACCCCTGCCCGCATCAAGGGCCAAGATGAGGACTTCATGCCAAAAACTGCAAAATGAAAACCAGCCAACAGGCAGCTCATTGGAGCCAAATTCTGCCCTTGGCCATGCTTGAGCACCCGTGTTGAATTTTATTTTTGTCTCCAGGTCAGTCAGGACAATTATTTAGCCTTTTGTGCACTGTGAGTGCTGCCCTGGCGTGTGGGGGAGCCCCCTGAGCTGGATGGGTGCTGGGAGCAGGGGGGAAGAAAGACGAACTGTTTAACTTGTGAGATGCTTAGATGGGTTACAAATAGCTTGGCTGGTGTGTATTCTTCCCTCTGATCACCGCTGCATATCTGGCCTGGTGCCATGGGAACCCAGAGTCGTCTGTGCCCATGGCAACGCTCCTTGGGTGTCATTCGTCCTCAGCCCCGGGTGCTGAGCTGTTGTGGTGGCTGGAGACCACAATGAAGGCGGAGAGGAGAAGCTTGGGACTCCTGGTGTCAGGAGTAAATTAAAACTGAGTGAAGAATGAGGATCTGATGGTGATTTCCACAGCCTGGGATCCTGTCCTGAGTCAATGGGGACACTCAAAGTCTGAGGAGCAGCTTCGTGGGGTGTCCTAAATCTGACAGACAGCTCTCTGATAGGCAGATAAAAGGCAAGGATATATAAGGATATAATTGTGATGGAGCTAGAGGCTAATTAAATGGTGGTTGTTGTGAAAAGAAAAATGCAGCCTAAGAAAAGGCACATGTGAGCAAACAGACAGGAGGAACTCCTGAGAAAGAAAAGGGGATGATGCCATCTCTGCTGTCTACCAGGACCCTGGGGTTGGGGGGGTCCTGGAGGCAGGACCATGCAACTTACAGCTCACCCCTTGGGAGTGGGGTCTGCCTTGGGGTCTGCCTTCAGCAGTGTGTGGAGATACTTGCTCAGACCTACCTCTGGTAAGCAGGGATAGAGATGCTTCTGGAAAGTGCTCCAGTGCCCAGAATGGCCCATGGGATGCAGATGCTATGACTGAGGTCAGTGGGATTAGTGATGCTCCAAATGACTGCAGAGCTTGCTTGCCCAGCTTTGTGGATGGAGCTCTCTCAGGCTGCTATTCTTACACCTTCCCTAGCACACGCTGATCTCTCAGTGTAGGGACATCTGAACCCAGCTTGAGGTACTTCATGAAATGCCCCAGGCTTGTCGTCCCATGTGTCCCTGGCTCTCCACCACTTTGGGTGCAAAGTCAGGCAGCACAATTTCTCAACCCTTTGATGTGGTGTAAACACAGTAGAGGGTGCAGTGACCCCAGCTTGACTGAGTCTCAGCAGGTTTGGCACATGCAGTGTCCCCCAGCAAGGAGGGTCTGCTGGGAGCCGCAAGGGATATGGGACATGTCCTGCTCCCCATTTCCTTGGCTAAGGAGCCGAGTAGCTGACACAGGGAGCAGCAACTGCACAGTCACTCTCATTAGGGCTGTTTGCTTTCATAGTGAACTGTGTGTCACACTGAAAACTGATACTGCAGAGGAAAAGCAGTGTCCTCTCTTCCCCCGCCCCTTCACGAAGGGATGGCTTATATTTACGTGTAAAAAGATATGGGTGATTTGGTGAAATAATAAAGGAGTTTTCTAAAAAGCAAAAATTCCCAAGTAGGGAGAAAAAGTTGAGGTTTTACTCTTTTCATGACATTTTGTTTTCACTAAGAACAAATATAAGCCCAGCAGTAAGGGACTTGTCCCTGAGGTGCTTGAAGGGTCTTATGACTGAGAGAGGAGGTGGCACAGGCAGCATGGAGCTGGGCTCAGCCATGCTGGTGTGTGGAAAAGTAACCCACACTGAGTGACAAATCAGCTGTAATCCCATTGGAATTGCCAGTGAGTGGACAGAGAAACTTTGAGATGTGGTTAGGACAAGCATCCAAACTTCCTGATCCTTACAGGGACATTAGAGGTGGTAAAAAGAAGTTTAGCAAGGAATGGGCCATCTCTGAAGGTTTCCAATGCCTTGTGCTGCTCCTCTGACTGCTGCTAGGAAAGGGCAGGAGCTAGGACACTGGAAACCACTGGCAGCTCTGTTTGCATTTCATTCTTCACTTGTAAATGCACTCTACAAAGCTTTGTTTGGAATCCTCCTGTATTCAAGCCAAATTTTGTACAACAAAGGTACGAGTACAAATTGAAATTGAGATAAAGTTAAACACGGGAGTGACCTACAGCAAGCTGAAATGACTTTTCTGAGCTGCACTTTTCCTAAATGATAGGTGTGTCCAGCAGCCTGGCACCGTGAGACAGGGCAGTGTGTGTGTCTTTACACATCTGTGTCTTTTTTTGTACTCATGTTATTCCAGTGCTTGTATTGTGCCAACATTCTTTGGGTTAAGTGCACTGTGTCTGCAGTCAGCAACCAAGCTCCACAGGAGCACTAAACCTTCTGTCCTTATTTTGGTTTAGCCTTATTCATTCAGAAGGGTTATTTTAGTTGAATTTCCCTCTCCATGCCCTACCCACCCTCCCCTCTGCTGCTTCTGTCTGCTGTGCTCAGAGGTGCCGCCAGTGCTATCTTGGGAAGGAGCTGGAGTCAGTGCTCTGGTAAATTATCTCATGTTTGTTCAGTGTGAAGCACTGCACTGTTTCCAGCTGTATTGTTGTTCTTGGCTTGAAAGTTTCTTGCTGTTTTCTAATCTGAACCCCAGCCCTGGTTCCCTGACGAATGGAGTGGTGTGCCCATGCACAGCCAAGTGAGTCCAGCCCCATGGGGACCTTGCTCCAGGCCAGAGGGCTGCAAAGGGGACTTTAGTCTTTGCTTGGAGTCATGAGCACACATGGGTTTGGTCAGATAGCTGAGCTACAGTGGTAAGGGTCTGATGGATGAGATTTTGTGATGTGGTCTTGGCTCTGCAATGGACATCCTGCATGTGTGTGCTGTGCTGCAGGGCCTGTGATGTAAGATAGGATGAGGATAAGCCTGATGTATATGTAAGAATCATGCAGTGGTGTGGGATTATTTCTCAGCAGTGCTAGATATTTTTCATTTTCTATTGACTTTTCTTTTAATTTCCCCCCAAATCTTCTACACAGGTATAAATGCACAGAGAATGCATTTAAATATTCGGCTGTGCAGCTTTCTAAACAAATCATAAATCAAGGTATGGAATCATTAAGTTGGTCATGACAGATGGATTTAAAATGTATTTTGAAACTTAGTAAAGGAAAAAATTGTTGGAAAACTGTGCTGCCTTCAGTGGTCACGCCTGCCAGCCCGTGGGATAGACACAGCAGTGTCCAGCAGAGCTCTGTGTATGGAGAGGCTCAGTGAAGGAAAATGACTTGGTTTCTCACATCCAGCATCTAAATATAATGTACCTGGCATGGTTCTCCTACTGGGCTTTACAGGAGTGAGAGCCCAAATGAGAAAAATATTGGGCTGGGGAGTTGATGGGGAATACTTGGCTTAGGTTTAGTGAGGGAGAACTCTGGAATAAGAAAGGACTGTGCTGGTGCAGCAGCTGATTCAGCCTGGTATCCAGCCTGGAAGAGGATTGCAGGTTGATTCCTGGTTGTTAAAATGACAGATTTTTCCATAGAAACTACTGCTCCTGACTGTCCATTCACTGTTTTACTCATTCATCCGTCCAGGGTTTTCCAGTGTAGCTGGCTGGAATGGATTTTCTGAAGACTGGTCAAGAGGACCTGGTGTGAAGAAAACTGGATTTAACTCCAACTGAAAGCAAATTATATTATCTGTTGATGGAGCAGCAGAAATTACAAGTATCTACAGTCACAGACAGATTCATTAAATCTTCTCAACTTGGGTAAACACATTAAACTACTAGGATTTCAGATGTTCTTGAATTAATGTTGGGTGCAAAGCAATGCTATCTCTGAAAATAAATTTAGCTTTGACTGTGGAGTAGAGTAATCATGGGGTGCAGGTTAGACATGAGTGTTAACATTTTAAAAAAGATTTCATTTTTTAGGAGCTCTTTGTTTCTGTTCTGGAAATGTACTTGTCCTGTGCTGCCTACAGGACAGTCCTGGAGTGAACCTGCACCCCCTGACACCTGTTTATCCTGTGTGATCTGCATGTCAGAAGCAATCCTACCAACCTTCCTATGGGTTCCCAAAGTTCACTCTGGATTTATGCCAGAAAGATGCACATAATCCTTTGATTTCATTGGGCTTTCTAGTCAAGGCAGTGATGAATTCAAGCATGTAGAACTAATCTTTATGTACTGGGGTGTCATCCATGATTACAAACAATAAAACTACAATGAAGGGATATCTGATTCTATATGAAATAAAAAGATATTTTAAATCTTAGTGTTAAATGGCACAAGAGTGGGGGTGAAATTTATATAGAACTTTATATAAATCACCATTTGGCTTTTTCAGGCCTCTGCAATCAGTGCTTGTGAGCAGCCAATGCTCCCACAGCTATGCTGATGTCACTGGTGTTGCATATACAAGGACACAAGCAAAAGCCAGTTGATGAATTCCACCCAAGGACACAGTGAGAGCAGTGCCTCCCAACCAGAGGATGAGGCCATTGCAGGAACTCTTTACATTCTGCCTTCTGCACGGGGTGCCCAAGCAACAGGAGTAAAACTATAACAATAACCAACACGTGGGAAGCTCTAAATGGCACTGGGGCAGTTTTTACACCCCCTGGTCTGCTCCCTAGAAGAAAATGGAAAGAATAACCTGTTAAATCAGGTCCTGTCTTGATGGAGACTATACAAACCCTGCAGAAAATTCTGTTGCTCATTAGGAGTGCACAGGGGCTTGCAGGGGCTCTGGCCCCAACTCATCCACACTCCCAGTGGTATCCACACTGCAGGCTGTGTGATGGAGGGTCTTGTGAACTGCTTTGAAGCTCTGCCATCTGTGCTGTGGCTTATTAACCATAAATAAAAGTAATTCTATGAGTTCTGAAACTCCTAGAGCTCAGTTTACCATTGATTGGTGTCTAGTGGCTTGTTCAAGTTTTATTAATTATATTAAAGCTACAGCATGAGCTCTGTTGTCCTTAGAAGTCAGAAAATCCAGGCGAATAAGAAATGTTGCTGGAGTAGATTCCTCAGGGTATGACAATCCTGACCAGAGGTTTTCCCTCCCCAAGATGGGGGGGCCTAACCCCTTCCCCTGCTCCAAGAGGTTTTTCCTAGTGTGCAGAGGATTGATTTTTATGCTACTGCCTTTCTTTCACTAGGGATATGAATCGAGCTCTCTTTCCTTCTACCCACTTTTCTTTTGCCAAAAATGAAGTAAGTTAATATCCCAGACCTGCAGGCCTTGTTGGCCGTGGAGGATAGGCCCAAGCACTGGATAGGACAGAGTGAGTGTGCAGTGAAACTCCATAAATCTCGTTTCATTTGGAAAGTGGGATAAAAGACCTCAGTAATGAATCTGAATCCTTATGATTAATGAACAGAGCCAAAGAACCTTAATTTTGCTCATGGCTGTTCTGTGGGTGATAGCTGTCTGTATTTGACAATTTTATTATTTGCCTCTGTTTATCCTTCTATTCCTAGTGCAGGAGGCTTCATAGCACTTTCCATAGGTTTTGGAACCAAAAGAGGCTTTAAATCATCCGGGCTTTGACCTCCTGTATAGCACAGGCCAGAGAATTTCAACCCTTACTGAACCCAATATTTTGCATTTGACAAAAGAACATCTTCCAAAAACCCATCCAGCCTTGATTTAAAGTCAAGACATGGTAGCAGCTTTGGGAATTTCCTAGAAAAATATGGCTCCTGCAGCTGCCTTGGTGTTTAATGTTATTTTCAGGAGAGGAGGGGAGTGGGAGGAATAACAACCCTTGCTTGTTTTGATGCCTTGTCAGCACTAGTTTATGAATTTGTGCTGCTGGTATTATTCTTTAGCTTTTAGGAGTGTTTCCCTGCTCTGAGTGCTTGTTATTCTGGGCACTGACGTGTTCTGGGAGATGCCAGGAAGGCAAAAGCATGGTGGGTCTGTATAGGTTCAGTGAAGGTCTGACTTTTCTTCTAGTCCAGAATGGGCACTGTAAGAGTACCTTTTCACTGGGACATTCAAACCTACACAAAGTCCATAGTTTCTCTTGTTCTCCAGGAAAAATTAAGGCATTGGCCTGCTCCCTGTTCTTGCAGGACTCTTATCTGCCTGGATCTTAGCTGAGGTCATGACTTCTTATAGGGAGGTTTCTCCAATGGCTGCCAGATAAAAATTGCTTCAGTTCCTCCAACTGGGCTGGTTTTGAGCCACTGACAGCAGGGTAATAACTGCATATTCCTATTCTTCCACCCAGCCAAATCCTGATCTGGGCTTTCTTCCTTCCTTGTCCAAATGTTTGAATAAGTGAAGCCAAGTTTTCTTTTTTTTCCTTTTTTTAAAAATTTTAAATGAAATAATATTGATTTGATTCACGTAGATGTTAAGCAAACATGTAAAATAAACGGACTGAAGTGGGTGTAAAGCTAAATTCCCATGGTCCTTGGCTTCAAGGATCTGCTCTCCTGACCTTTTTGGCAGGACAGGATGCCTTTGGTGCTCTGTGTATTTCAAATGGTCAGGCTGCTCTTTCTTTCCTTCTTCCATGATTTTACTGGGAAGTGGTTCAGGACAAGCAAGACTAAAAGGGAATTCCAGGGACTGTGGAGGTAGAAATGCCTTTTTCAATATCCCATTTCTGTCACTGTTGCAGTCACCCCTGCAGCTTTGCCACTGTTGTTTGTCCCTTTTGAAGTAAGTCTTTTGTCACTTGTCACAGCTCTCTTATGATCAAGCACTTCCATGTTTCCTCTTCTACTCTTGAGTCTTAAAACTAGGGAGCCTAGGGAACAGTAATTTTTGGGGAAGTGCTGCTGATAAATAGACAGAAGGTTGGAAAAAACTCTCTCACCTCTACCCCAGACCTGTCATGGTGACCTTGGAGAAGTTCTTCCACCTCGGTTTGGCTCTTTCATTTTTTTCCATTGATCTGTGGTCATGGTCTGTGCTTACTGGACTTTGCTTTCCAAGTGGGACATTTTGTATTCAAATATGTAATTTTATTTTCTTTTCACATTTTTTGGCACCGCTCCCTTCTTCTCTCTGAACTCATAAACAAACCCTGCAAAGATCAAAGAGCCTGAGCTGACAGTGAAATAAGGAGCTGTGTCACTTTTCCATGTAGGCCTGTTGCTCACTCCTCCTTCCTGTACCTCTGCCTGCCCTCAGTTGGGGATTCATGGAGTGCTCTGCTCTCTTTCCTCTTTAGAGGAACATTCCTGTCTCCATGTGCTTCCCAATGCCCCAGGCTGTGAGGGTGCTTTAAAAATAAATCATTCTATCACCCAATTGCTGTAGCGTTTAATTACCCCCTACTTGATGGAGATGTCTGGAAACATAAACAGAAGGGATTCCAGCAGCTCTCCTGGTGTCTGGATGTTGGAACCGCACTGTGTGTTTCATTCTCAGTGCTTTTTCCACCCCTACAACCTCTGCTTGTCTCACTTCCAGGACAGGATTGTTCTCTGCATGCTCAGTTCTGCTGGAGTCTGGATCTGTTAAGGACCTCTAACCCAGGAGGGTGGCAAAGAAGGGGATCTGTGTGTACTTACCTCTAACCCAGGAAGGTGGCAAAGAAGGGGATCTGTGTGTACTTACCTCTCACCCAGGAAGGTGGCAAAGAAGTGGAGCTGTGTGTACTTGCTGATCACTGCACTGCTGAAGAGGGATGGGATAGAAAGCACACTGTCATCTCCAGGGGTAAGGGAGTTTCAAACTCAGATATTTTGCTCTTCACACAGTTAATTTATTAATATATTTTACCCCTGATTAATTGGTTGCTTGATACCTGAGTCTTTTCACCCTCACCTGTGCTGTGCAAGTATTGTGCTCTCCTGCAGCTGACTGTGCTTCAGGGGACAGGCAGGTTCAGGCATGCTTCACTTCATGACCTCACACAAACCAATTACCCCGTTTACAAGCAGCATTATGCTGTGCTGAGTCAAAAGCCAGTTTTACAGCATTTTAACACCAGGAGTTAATGTTTCTTTTCTTTCCCTTTTAAGAAGGGAGTTGTCATTCATCCTTTCCCTTCTTTAAACGTGATAGATAAATCTGTTCTGTTTTGACTTCTCCGGTGTGCCTTGGTGAACTCCCCTGCAGGTTTAGGCTGGTATATAATGAGAGAATTGGGGTTGCCTTTCTTTCCCATAAGTTTAGTAACAATGTGTGTGGGGTTTTCTTTCTTTATCTTTTTTTTTTTTTCCAATTTTAATGAAAGTCACAGGCATGGAATGGTTATTGCATCTCTAAAACTTGTGCTGATCCAGGAGCACTGAACTCTGAAGCACCTTTCCAAGTCCCAGATAGTATATTTGATTCTGTTTTCCTGAGACATTTGAGAGTTTAGAAGAATATCCAGAGTTTATCCAAACTCATTAGAAGCTCTTGGTCCAGACTGAAATCTGGAAACTTCACAAAATTAAAAGCAAACTTGTATGAGGTTTCCACTGCTCCTTGGTTTTGCCTGAATGGAACATGAAGAGATCAGCTTCTCTTGTAGCATTATGGCTTCAGGTGCCTGCCAAAGCCAACAAAGTGCAGAATTGCGCAAAAATGCTGAAATAAAGCACGACAATGACAGATTTTTAGCTTGATGTTTTCTAACCTCAGCAGAGGGTTGGTTTGAGTCTGGATGGTTCTGCTTTGGGCTAGTTGCTTCCTCTGCTGAATTCAAAACCAGGAACCTAACCCTGGCCATTGTGTGTATGCTGCGAGCAGTGGCGGGGCCTCAGAAGCTGTGTTGAGGACCTTCTCCTCCTGTGAGGGAGAAACACGAGACAACTTTGTCCAATTCATAAGGTCAAACTCAAACTTGGAGTTTGTTTTGTTTGGGTGTTTCTGCTTCCACCCTTCCATCAGAACAAGGGAAGTAGGGCTGGGCTCCTCTTGCAGCACACGTGCAGTGGTTGTGTTGACTCTCTGGGGTACTTCAGCCCACTAGATCACCTTTGTGGCAGCAGTGAACCCTCACACCAGCGCTTGCTTGCCTTGACCAAATAAGAGGACTCCCAGAGCGGCTTCAGAAAGCCCCAGCTGTTTCTGCAGCCAGAGGAATGTGTGCCAATGAGTACTTGATCAAATTACTGTTCTCTGGCCAGGGGCTGTCATTCCAGTGTTTCTACTCACTCTGTTCACCATGTTCTTGGCGCGATGGTAGGGGAGATTGGAGGAGGAGGGAAAGGGATGCAGCAGTGTATCTCCTGGGACGTGTAGCAGGCCAAGGTAAACTTTGCTTTTTTTCCATGTCTGATATTAAAGGTGGATCATTAACCCGTTAGCCCTTAGCTGGAAGCTGTGGAGCTGTCACTTCCTTCCCTCCTCTTTCAGATGAGAAGTTAATGTCGAATGAGCATGTGTGGCTGAGAGGATTCCTCTGCTGGAGGTGGGGATTGGGCTGTCATCTCGGCCAACTGGGAAGTTATTTTTGACTCTGTCCTGCAATTTGATTTTCTTTTCCATTTGATGGTGGGAGGGTTTGGGTTTATGTAGCTATTCTCATTTCATTGCATTTTGGGTGATGGCCAATTTGTTCCCAGTTGGGAACAAACCAAGAATTTTTCTAAGCAAACAGAAGAAGAACCATCAACTTGGACCTGTCACCTTCTAAGTGCACACTGTTTTCCTCTTGCTCTCCATCTGGAGATTTCAAAAGTCTTTTCTGACCTACACAAGCTGTGTCTGAGGGAAGCTCAGAAAGAAGAATTGATGTGCTTAGAAAGTTGAAACTGCTTCAGATGCAAGGCCCAATGTCCACACAGTGGAGAAGACAACCATAGTCTGCAGTGTGGAATGGCATGGTGGTAAGGGGGTTCTACTGAAAAAAAGGCAAAGCACCTATTAAAGGCAATGGAAAATTTCATGGGGTATGGGATTGCTGACTTTGGCCCCACAAATATTCATGCTACTGGCTTTGTGGTTTTATCTGTGGGTCTTCTTTAAAAATTAGAACTTTCTTAACCAAGAGCTCCCTCTGTCCCTGCTCTGTTTGGCCTCTTCAGGGAATAACTCTAGGCTTGCCTGAGCCTTCCTCCCCACTGCAGCACAGCACAACTCCCCTGTCAGCAGCACACTGTTCTCATTGGCTTTTACTATTCCATGGGCTAAACTACTGTGTGCTTTGATCTCCTGTTGGACTTGTTGCTTGGAAAGGGGTAGGGAAAGGTGGATTTTTATTTTTATTTTTTTTTAACTCACACAGAAAGGTCAGGCTACTAAAAGAGATATAATGCCAGGGAGAGACTGTGGTTTTGGCAGTCTTTTGGTAGAGAAAATGCTATAGATATATATAAGTCTCAAAGAGGAATTAACTAATAGATTTTATCTGACCCCATGTCACAGTACCACACATCCTTGTGGACTGGGTGCCATGGTGCTGACATGGGTGCTGTCAGTGCTGAGCAGAGGAGACAAATAAGATTTGGAAAGAATCAATGCTGTTCATAGGTGGTAGGGGAAGGACACCACTGTCACAGAATCCCAGAAGGGTTTGAGTTGGAAGGGTCCTTAAAGGGTGCTATTTCCACACCCTGCCATGGGCAGGGACACCTTCCACTACCCTAGATTGCTCCGAGCCCTCTACAACCTGTCCTTGGATACTTCCAGGGATGGGGCAGCCACAGCTTCTCTGGGCACCCTGTGCCAGGGCCTCTCCACCCTCACATGAAAAGAATTTTTTCCTGATATCTAACCTAAACCTACTCTCCATCAGTTTGAAGCCATTCCCTTTGTCCTCACTCCAGGCCCTTGTAAAGAATTTCTCTCTCCATCTTTCCTGTAGGGTTCCTTCAGGTACTGGAAGGCTGCAATTTGATCACCCTAAAGCCTTCCCTTCTCCAGGCTGAACAATCCCAATTCTTCCAGCCTTTCCTCCCAGCAGAGCTCCTCTATCCCTCTGATCATCCTGGTGCCTCCTCTGGATTCTCTCCCTGCAGCTCCACATCTTCCCTGTGCTGGGCCCCAGGACTGGGCAGCTCTGCAGGTGGGGCCTCACCTGGGCAGGGGCAGAATCCTCAGGGTGAGATTCACCCTGCCATTAGACTGAAACCTGTCCTCTGGGATGTGCTGAATTGCATGTGGGGATATTCTGGCAGAAGGTCTGTCTTTGCTCTGTCAGGTCCTTTTGAGATCTATCTTGTTTTTCTCTCTCCCCTACACCTGTATATAGTGGCTGCTCATACCTTTTGCTTCCTGAGTTTCTCAACAGGCAGGTGCCACCTCTTCCCTCTGCCATGCCTGGTGACACTGATGGTGGCATAGCTGCCATGGCTGATACATCAGTGCAAGAATGTAGTTGAGAAAGGCTTCATTGAGGTGACCCTTGGCAAAAGCAATGCTGGGGATGGAAACTGTTGTGTCCAGCACAGGGACCATCTCAAAGCCTGGTAGACATTCCTTTGGCCAGCTGAGATAATTTTTCACTGGAGGGACTGGCCAGGGGAGAATTGGCTCAGGAGGAGGCTTGGGAAAAGCACTCCCTAATGTTCGAGGTGTAACATCCATATTGCCCTTGGGTGTTAACTTTTGTGGAACAACTGAGCTGCTGAGGTTGCGTAAAGCTGACAGTGCTTTTGGGGGAAGTTGTCTGAGCATGTGAAAGGAGGTGGTGTGTGTATGAATAATGAGCTCTTCTCTTGGGACTGGTAAAATTCACACGTGGTGCGCATTGCCAAAAGCTCTGCCAGGAGAGTTCCCCAAATGCAGTCCTTGCACTGCTACTGCACTTCCAAAGCAGTGCAGCTGGGGGAGTGTTGCTAAGGAGGCGGGAAAAATGGCTTTGGGCTTGGCCAAGAGAGGTGTCTTGGAGAAAGGAGAGGAAGGATAGACCCCAAAGGATGTGTTTCTATGATCACAGAAACTTCCTCTGACCCCTGCCTGCCCGTCAGCAGGCTGGGATGGTTTGAGCCAATGAAAACCACTCCAGTACTGCAATGATGTTAATGACTCCTCCAGAGGCTCAGCACCACTCAACACCCTTTTGATCTCCTGGCATCAGTACAGGAACAGAAGAGCTTGAAGAAAGCTTGTACATTATCACATTGTAGAAGAGCTCCTCAAAAACTGAGGTCCTAAAACCAGTTAAGCCTTCCCAGGCTACTCCAAAGGAGATATTTTTAAGCCTCAAGTAAACTAATGAGTGAGCACAGTAAGGTGTCCCTCAGTAAACCTATGGTGTCCTGATGCTGCTCTTCTAGAAGAGTGCGCAGGCTGTTATTTCAGGGATCCCATCACCTTCATAAGTCATGTCAAGCTTAGCCTGACAGAGAAGTAGTAGCAACATAAAAGGAGATGGCACCTCTTACCTGATTTGGATTCCATTATTTTAGGTTGAATTCAGAGACTACAACCAAACCCCATGACAAAACTCCATGAAGTGTTTTGAAAACAAACCAATTCAAGAATAGAAGCTAAAACAATCTCTGAACAGTGCAGGTGCTGTTTGCAGATCTGATCCTGTGAAAAAGATCTGATTCTCTGAAAAATTTTAAAACCTGTATTTGTGCAACATGGAAATGCATGGTCCTGTTCATTCTACAGCCCTCCAAGCAGAACCTGGGGCCATCTTCACCAGTCATCTCCATGCAAAGTTCCACCTCACCAGCAGGGAGACATCCTGCATGTAGAGACATGAGTTGCTGTATGAGATCACTCCCGCGTAAGGCCAATTAGAGAACTGACTAAGGCTGCTCTTTTCATGAGCCTCCTAGGAAATGGACAAGCATTGAAGATGGAAGAGGAGTTCTTGCACCTGGAGAACCAAGGAGGCAATGAATATCTGCCCATCGTGTGGAAAAACCCTTTTTCAGAGAATCCCTTAGTCTTGTCACATCTCAACTACCAGCTGACGTCTTGAATTTCTTTTTACATAGTTTGTTGTCTTTGTGCAGTTACTCAGCAGATTCTACTTCAAACTCCCATGAGCAGTTTTCTACATGTTCAAGCACCTTTTTAATGTAAGAGCACTATCTGATCGCAGCCTCAAGCATGGGATTTACCCTACCATGGTACCTTCCCACACTCATGGGCTTGAAGAGGGTTTAGTGGAAAACTGCTCCTCTTCACTCTTGACTTTTTATGCTCTTATTCTCTTGTGTTAGTGTCTAGTTGCTGTTCTCAATGCTGCACTGCGGAAGTATCTGACAAAGGAAACTACACTGATGTTAACACTCTGGCAGTGTAAAATTAAATGGGTTGAAATTATGCCCCTAAGAGCAACTCCTGTCCCAGTTTAGTGCACCCTTCTTCTGGGGAGAAAAAATGGATAATAATTACAAAGAGAAAGAAAATGTTATTTTCCTGGATGTTGAAAGTTTTTCACCTTTGAGAAGAATGCTCTATTTATAACAGCAGGACTGTGTATTTTTAAAAGCCTTGAGACACATGTGTGCTAAGGAGTCAGAGATGTTCTTTGGCTCCAACTTGTTTTTTGACCTCTGCTAGATTAGTGACGATATAATTTGCAACATAACCCCAAGAATCAAAAGTCTCTTTTTAGTAAAAATTTCAGAAATAACCTCACTAGGGAGTTAGAACTGATGAATGCATAGATAAGAAATCCTCTACTGAAGCTCCTTTTGAGCAAAGAACAGATGAGGATGTGGACGTATTTGGGACAAAACTCATTCATTAGGCTGTACAGCTAGAGAACTAAAATAAGTTACTACTCATTTCTAAAATATGTTTAAATAGTGTTAGTCCCTTATCTGTCTAAATCAGTACTATTGAGCAAAATGTTTCAGCACATGTTTAAGTGAAAACCTGAGCATTTTCATAGTTTTGTGCAATTTAGGTCCAAAAAATATATATAATTAATCACCTAACTATATTTGCTCCCAACATTGGCCAAAGAAATTTACCTCCTGGTTTTGGCATTTCCTACTGAAGCTTTAGCACATATGTTAGAGAGACAAAGCCTTGGCTGTTGGAGATGGTGGTGTTGATCACTTTCCTGGTTTGGGCAGTTGGGGTCGTGCCACCTAAAAAAATCCTTACTAAAAATAATTGTTTTGATTTTTTTTCTCTTGCCTCCCACACTTGTTGCTCCATGCTGGGAAATTGTTTGGTGGCAAAGGGGAGTTGCTGATTCATTGCTTTTACTCCTTCAGCTGTACCTGACTTAATTAAAGTTCTAGTGCAGACAACTAAGTGGACAAACCTCACGGTGGAGGAGGGACAATATTTTGCTTTCTCCCACAGTTACCACAGGTCTGTTACCACTGATGGGCTTAGCTGGTCCCTCCTGAGCATGTGGCACTGTGGTTTGCTGCAAGAAACCTTCAAGTGCCAAACCAAAAGGGCAGAGTGAGGCCTGCAAGAATCCAGATAGCATCTGCAAAACTTAACAAGTTTGTGACCATTTACTGGAATGAAAATAGTGAGTCACTGTGGTAAGTCAGCAAATGCTTATTTTAGAGTCAAGCGCTGTTCCTTTGGAGCTTCTGAAGTTTTATAGGGAGCCAGGACTGAGACTTGCTGTACAAAGAACTTTACAATGCTGTGCATACCACATCTGTGGATATGTTCCAGGCCAGGTTGGACAGGACTTGGAGCAACCCAGGCTAGTGGAAGATGTAGCTGCCTATGGCTGGGGGATGGAATTGTATGATCTTTAAGGTTCCTTCCATCTCAAACCCTTCTATTAAAGAAATGAAATGCAATATTTGGAGTTCACCTGAGCAATTTATGAAGCTTTGGCTACCTTGTCTTGAGGTGAACAAGGAAATATAGGAAAAAGTTTGAATGGATCATATTTTTACTTTTCCATTAAGCAATGCAGTCTAATTACACATTTCTTAGTGACAGGCACTTTGAACAAGAAACAGTCTTCCACTGGACCTCCAGGCCCTTTAAACAAGGGTGTGGGTTGGCCAAGACCCCATCCTAAATGAATAGTTTGCACTGTTAGAGGCAGCGCACCTACCTGATGGTGATGGCTCCTGCTGAGCCCTTTTGCATGTCTGCCGTGCAGCTGTTTGCCTTAAAAAAAAAACAAAAAAAAAAGCTCCGGGTGCTGGAATGATACTACTCAACATGAGAACTTGGCAGCTGGGCATGCCACCCACTTGGAATGTTAGATGTGCAGCACTTGGAACCCTCAGAAGTTGCGAAGGGCTGGGACTGAAGTGCTTCACTGGCCCCATGCTGATCCTCTCCTGAAGATGAGAGTTTCACCGAAACTGAAAGGGGAGAGAGAACACGAGGCACCTTGGCCACACCAGCTTTTCCTGGCGGGATGTGCTTTGAGACTAAACCACCGGAGGCACTACGGAACAGAGAGTAATCCTGGCGGGGGAACCTGAGCTTTACAAACTGAGGCCACAGCGCAGAGCAGTTGCCAAGCATGTAATCTCTCCGTATTATCTCCCTAATATGCATCATCTGATTCACTGCCAGCTCTTGCTTCCGCCCCTCTGTCTCACTGTGCCCCCCCTTCCTGCTTGTGCAGAGATAAAATGTGTTGTTATAACTGTGAACGGGGCCCCTGGGACTGCTCCTGAAACCTTGGCAGTAAATCACCCTTCATCTCTGCAGATTGCCTTTGACATCCTTGGAGTTTAAAATGTAAAATAAATAACTTATATTTATCTTACACATACATACATATATATGTATATACACATGCATACAAAATGTATAAAGATAATATAAATGTCACATTGCAAATCCAAACAAAAGTATTAAATGTTTTATGTTGACCATATGGCTTAGTGACACAGCGTCAGGGTTTCCTGTGCGTGCTTTTTACTATTTCCTTTCCACACTTTCTATAATCTCTCCAAGACCTCTGGAAGCTCACATAAATGGAGATTTATCTCCTGGGACAAGGTCTGTTGGTCTCAATTTTTGTTTCTGTTGTGGGTCATAGTGAGAGAAATACTGAGTAGGTTTTGGGGTGGTTTTAAAAAAACTTATCTATTTTTGTGCCTCCCTCTGCAGACAGGTCAACAAGGATGGGACTGTGTGTGCAGAGCCCTTTCCTACTTCTGTAGTCCTGGGGAAGTGTTGAAGTTGTTACTTTTGGATCCAGGAGGGAGGTACCAAAAGCAGCAGTGCTCATGAAATGCTGCAGGAATCCTGCCTGGTCCCTGGACATTGGGGGTGTCCTGGGTGGAGCTGGAAATGAGCGCTATTGCTGACTATAAAGCTGCTGTCATCCTTCTGAACCAAAGTGGGGAAAGCAATGCTGTGGTGGTAGACAAAGCTGAAATGTCTTACCAGGGGAGAACTTCTGTAACCCTGGTGACAGGAACAGCTTCACTTCCCCGTGTGGCTCCCACAGCATTCAGCATCCCCACAGAAAGAGGCCGAACCACGAAGAACCAAGGGCATGACAAGGTGTCTCTGTCCTTTCCTTTATTCCACAGTGTCTTTTCTGCTCCTATGAGCCCCTAAAAACCACAGTTAGTTGCAGTAACAGAAAATACAGAGATGTTGTTAAAAGCTACACCCCTACTCCTGGTAGGTGGTGGCTGCTCTGCATTTCTGCGTGGGGCAGACCAGCTCTAAGTGGTCCCTTTTGGCTTTGGTTTATAGCTCTGAGAATGCCTCACAGCTTGCACTGCAGGGCCTGTCTCTACTCGATAATGGGGCCCTGTGAAAGAGTCATAAATCAAACCTGAAATCTGGCAGGTTTAATAATAAATCCCAAACTTGTGCCAAGTCTGTGAACTTTTTGGTGTTACTGAGGTGCTCTGAGAGTGAACCTGAGAAGCCTGATGGTTGCAAGAGGAAAACAGACAGAACTTGTCAGTTTTGACCCCAAAACAAGGAAAATACTGTGGTTTTGGCTAAATGGGGCTTTGTGGTTTTTATTAACCTGAGGCTCAAAACAAATGTGTGTTTGGGAGAGGGGGCAAAATAGCATGAATTTAAATGGGAATGCTTTTTTGTTATGTTTCTCACTGCTCTCACTTGTAAGAGGGTAATGCAAGGAAGTGGTGGTTTATCTCTGCATCAGGAGTGTAAATAATGCTATGGAAAGCCTATTTTGTTACTGTGAAGTTCACATACAGATTCCAAATCCCACACAGCCCAACAGCTGATCCTTTCTGATTGCTTTTGCTTCCCTCCTCCAGAGTCCTTTTGCACCACATCTCTGCTAAAGACAATCAACTGATTCCATGGTGTGAGTTCAGATAGGGGCTAATGAGGAGCAGGAGAGCACCTTGATAGTTCTGGAGTGATTTTGGGAAAAAGGCCGTGTTTCCCACTTGACAACAAAAGTGCTTTTGGGTGCAAAATTCCCAGGAAAAATACTGTCCCCATGCTTTTTCCCTACCTCTAACAGCACTGCTGAACAAGCAGACCCCACTAATACCCCCAAACTCATCCTCTGGGCCTAGCAGAAGCCCCACAGGTTAAAAGTTGAGGGAAAATTTTTTCCTGTGTTGTCTGATTTTTGATCTCTCAAAGCACAGCGACCAAGCCATAAAGTGAGACGTGGATTTTGCTGTCATGTCAATGGCAAGAAAGGGGCTTAAGATAAAAAAACCTTCTCCTTTGGAGATCCAATGTTATTATTATTTTTCAGCAAAGAACTAGAGTCATTGTTGTCACATTTAGTTGTTCTGGTCCCTGAATTTCCCAGTTCTTACCCACAGGCTCTAGCTGGAAAATCACATGGACAGTGTATCTGATTGGGGTCTTGCTCCCAATGCTGCCTTAGAGAGAGATTCAGCATCTGATATTGCTTAAGTCTTACTGGGAGTGAACATTTTTTGAGGATGTGGGCTCATGAATGAGATTTCCATTCAGGCAGGTGCTTAGTGGTAGTTTCAAAATGCCAAAATGCTTTGCTCAACACCCTACTTGGAGGAAATCTCAGCAAGTTACTTTTAATGAAAATCTCACCAGACATCTCTGTCTGTATCTATTAGATCTTGCATTATTTTAAGAGTTATTAACTTTATTGTTTATTAGCTTTTTTTTTATTGCTCTTGCTCATGGTACATGACTGCTTGTGTAAGTAAATGCAAAATACAGATGGGAACAAAATGTACAGGGAAGTCCTTGGAATATGGGTCAAGGGTGGATAAAGGCTAAGGAGGAAACTTCCTGCTCCATGGACAATTGCATGATTGATGCACCCAAAGAGCTGATTTAATCCAGTTGAATTATTTCATCATGAGGCATAGAGCTGCGATAAAGGCGCTTCCTCCTCTCTGGATTGATGCAGGGAGGCAGCAGATAACAGGATTAATGATCTGAGCCCATGGTTCAGGTTTCATTCCCAGTCACAGTATGAATCAGATGTGACTCTGCTGCCTCGGTTGCAGTTTTTCCAGAAGGGCAAGGGTTTAATGAAATGTGGAATTGAGCCTCCTGATCTCAAGGAGACTGGCTTTCTGTGCATGATTAATTTTTCCAAGTCAAACAGATCTTTTGGGCCAGTGAACAAGTCTTTGTTCCACACTGGCAGGGACATGTTAGGAGGAGGAGACTTCCCTGTTCCCAGCTAGACCTCTTGGGGCCTGCTGGTCTCAAATTAGGATGTTGTTGTAGGTGACGAGAGGTTCATTTTGTCTGTGAGTTATATCCAATCTGCTGATGTTGGGCTGGGAGTGTTTATTAGGGTTGGAGCTGCACAATCTGGGCTGCATCCTTCATAGTTGGGGTTTCATTTTTTGCTCCACTAACTTTTTTTCTAAATTTGCGAGAAACACATGAAGCAGAGGTGAGAAAGAGGAGAGGAAATCTTCTATTTCAGCTGAATTAATCAGCCTTCTATTTCCGTCTTCTGACCCAGTGGGCTGTAGGGCTGCCTGAAGAGAGGTCTGGAGCAGGGATATAGATGGAGCAGCGGTCTGGAGCAGGGATGTGTGGTGATACAGGAACTGCTCCTTTTTGGCAGTGGATGTGTAAATGCAGAACTGAAATGTCTGCATAACTGTATCCAGTGAAGTCCTGCTGCACAGAGATGCTCCAGAGGGCTCCTGCAAACACACCTGTGCTCCCTTTGCCCTCATCTCTCAGAGGTTTCTCCACCAGGAAGGACCTAGGTAGTGCAGAGTAGCTGTTCCCAGAGCCTGGAAGGGAGCCAAGGCTGGCAGGCTCAAGCCCTGAAGTATTTATGTGAATGTAAATACTGAACACCTCTGACATGCAGGTCTGTTTGCATCCATGGCTCTGGCCTTGGCCTCCCTTCATGATGATCAGAAAGTGGTGGAAAACATACTGACAGATTGTGAGCAGCTGTTTAAATGAAGCATTTATGTACTAGGCAAACTTTAAATTGCCCCAAAATGAGACACGTGTTTTATAAATAGACTATTATGAAGAAGTGGGGAGTAAACGATTCTGGATCCAGAAGGATCCCCCTACACTTATTTATTTTTATAAAGAATTTATATGCTGGAAAAAAATGGTGTAGAAAGTAAGCATGGGGCTTTCCAGAATGCAACCATGCTTCGAAACTGCAGCAGAAGAGAGTTAACCTCCCCAGATCTAGCACATTGCCTCTAGGTTCTGCACATCTGCTTATTTAAAAGTGATTCTACCCCACCTGAGCAAGAAAACACCAATCAGGTATGATTTCTTTCTGTGGGAAGATGTAATTTAGAAGATGGATTTGGTTTTGCTTTGGATCCAAACCCGAGCTCTGATATACATTCTGTTCTCTTCTTTCCTAGCAGATGATTGAAGATGAGGAGCCTGACTCCTGAAGTCCTGTCATGTGTCAAATCCCAAAGTGCATTTCTTGGGAAGAATGATCCATTGTTTGATGCTGATGCAAATCTGCTAGAAAACAAAATGAAAAAAGGTTTTGGGGCTAATATCCTCTTTATTTGCAAGTCAGCTGTGTGGCAGGTAGGAATGCAAAATACCACATTGGAAAGATTTCCTTTTACCACTATCTTCTCCATGTCTTAGGAGTCTTTAGTTCATAAAAATGCTGGACGGAGTACATGTGTGTGCAGAAGTGATATGTGCTCAATCTGCCAATTAAAACTGGAGATCCTGCCTAGAAAGTTGTTGAGAGTTAAACTTTCTTATTCAAATAGCATGTGGCCCTGTTGGTCTGGGGAGGTTGTCATGGTTATCCCACATCAGCTGATGTCATCTCCTTTTCTGTAGAAATAAGTGCTTTTCAGCTGACCAGTTCAGGGTAAAGCTGTTTAAAATGCTAAGGCAGCCAAAGCAGCTCACTGGGGTCTCTGCTATTGGGGGAACATAAAAAAAATTGTTAATCAGATGGCACTGCTAAATTGTGGAGGAATTGATCGGGAAACTGGTATGGACATGCTTGGATGGGGCAGCCCCAAAGGTATTGTGGGTGCACAATGGTGGCACTGAGGAGAATGGCTGAGATTGGGATTGCTGGGGGAGCTCATTGAAACAGTTGAATAGATGGAAGGAGAAAGGCAGTCAGAAACTTACAAAAGCACAGAAAAATTTGATTTGCCTTGTGACTTGAGGATTTTAAACCAGGATAAGGATGCTGAGTGATAAATGGCTTTGGGATGTTAAATGTCAGGACTGAGGGGCTGGCATGTGTATGTCCAGTGTTTGAGCCTTGCATGAATGACACTGTTTTGCTGGGGAGGAACAGCCCTGCTCTTTGCAATGCACAGAACCTGACACACACTTTTTGTATAGCAGTAGTGGCTGAGCATGCAGCTCCCAGTGCAGCAAGTGGTGTTCGCTGATGTCCAAAGGATCTGGAGCCCAAAGTTCATGGTAAAATTCAGGAAAAGACACAAGCAAGGAGTTTTAAAATCTTGCCTTTGAGGAGAGAGTGAAAGTGGTAAGCAGGGGCTGCTAATGGGGTATTTTGGTGTAACATCATGCATGTTTCTAATATGGGCTTTTTCCAGCCCTGGATGTGGTTCCTCATGAGTTGAGAGCTCATCTTCCACCTGGGAATGGGAGGTCTGTTCTTATTGTACACATTCATGGAAGGGCCAGGTCTCATTGTTTTAGATTTAAGGTAGGATGTAATTCCTTAAAGGTCTTTTCCAACCTATGTTTCTGTTAATCAGTTCAAGATGCACACACAGAAAAGTGTGTGTTCTTGTATCTCTATGCCCCTGCATCAGAGGCAGGAGAAGACCTTGAACAAACCATGGCAGAAAGCAGATCTCATGTTTTCTAGATTTTCTCTGGTACCCATATGTAGGTATAGAAATGTGTTCAGAGCTGGACCAGTGCAGCTGGGAGCTCTCTGAGATCCAGGGAGGGATGAGGAGACTTAAATGCTATTTGGGGTGTATGGAAACTATAGAGCTGGTGGAGTCTGAATATTCTCCTGATGCATATTCCTTTATCAAATGTGACTGAAAAGTGCTGTGAGGTTCAAGAGTTCCAGGGTAGGAGTAATGAGAGGAAGGGACAAAGAAACAGGCAGTACTGCTGCATATGACTAATTTTCTTTGGAATCTTGTCTGTAGAAATAATCCTACTCATCATTTTACAAGTGCTTTTATAAACACTTAAATATGGGATGTTACTGCTAAGTGTTGACCAAAATTCTCTGAGCGTGAAAGCTTCATTAATCTGGATGAAAATATGTAAAATGATAAGACAACCTGTGCTTCCCATCACAGCACTGTAAACCAATCACTTGGTTTCATACCAGTGTAACTGGGAGAAGAATATACTTATATTTATTTTTTTTCTTGTTCTATTGTTTTTATTCTGTTATGGCTGATGATCTATGTCCAAAGTCACTCTTCAGGGCTGGAAGATATTTTTTCTGTTAAGTTAAAAAAATGGACATCCAGTCCCTGGAGGAAACCTGATCAGAGACATGCTGGCTTACACACACACTCCAGGCCTATTGATCTCCCCTGTCCCCTCTGCCCTCTCCGTCTACAGGTTATGGAAACAATGTCTGTCAGCAGCAGCTCTGCTTTCTGAGCTGGTTATTAACTTTCTGGCAGAAAGGAGTCTGCTCTCCCTTTATGAGGTCCCAAGACCCACAATGAACTTAACAACCCAAAGGGAATATCTCCAGGAACTACCCATTTTACACTAATCCCAGTGTTTTCTAAAAAGAAGAATGAAGTCTCAGGATTCAGCTGTACAAGAGTTGAACAAATGCAATGAGAGATGCACAAAATGGCTTTTTAAGCCTCATATTTGGGCAGGTATCTAATGTGTTTTCTTGCTCAGAGTGCAACCTGTTGCCTGTTGCCCTTTTTTTCATGACTTTGTACAAGAGAAAAAAATCATCATTTCATCTGCTGGACAGGCAAATATTGAGAAAGGTTTAACCTACTGGGACAAATTCTGTGAGAAATAAATTCCAGTGACTTTCTTTGCCCACAAAATTAAAGTTTGCTTCAGTGCCACTTCAAGGCACTTTTGCCAGAATCTGAACCCTGGTGCCAATGGAGTGAGTAGGAAATCACAGCAGCTCACTCTGTAGTTCTTCAAATTTCTGTGGGTGAGATAGGGACATTTTCTGGGGGATTTTAGACCAAACTTTCAATCTCTGTGTCCCAAATTTAAACTGTTAGTTGTCTTTGCTCTGACTTCTGGCGTTGAACTGGGCTGTGTCCAAAGCTCTGACAGGGCCCCTCCAGCACTTCAATCTACTCACACTTGTGCCTCAAAATAGATTATAGTTTTGTTTCTTTGTGGGCAGCTCATCTTGCCCCTTCAATTCACACGCTTCTGCTATGTATTAATAACTTGCTCTTGATCTTAGGATAGTCGTGATGCTGGTGGATCTTCAGAGAGTCCAAGGGTCTTATTTTGGGAAGGCAGTTGTGAGTCCTCTAAAGCAATATATCATAAAACTCAGCTGAATCTAGGGCAGCCTTTGGAGAAATTCAGCAGAACTTTTGAGTGGCATAACACACTCTTAAATTCCACTCTCTACATCACCAAGATATTTTAAAAAAATGCTCATTGTTTCCAGATTCTTTGCTTCATCTGTATCCTTTTTCTTGTGGACACAGCATGTTTCCAGAGCTAATGTCCCACGGCATTTATTTGCCTTGTGAGCCCAGCAGCCAGTGCAGCAGTTGCTGGGATTGATCTGGTCTCTGCTGTCATCCTGGTTCTTGATTTGCTTCCTCACTGTAAGGCATTCCAAGGAGAAATCTGAAGGTGCTTAAAGGGAGCTTATGAAAAGGGGGAGAGAGACTTAATACATGGACAGATAGTGAAAGGACAATGGGGAAATGATTTTAAATTAAAAAGGAGAGATTTAGCTGAGATGTTAGGAGGAAATCCTTCCCTGTGGGAGTTGTGAGGCCCTGGCACAGGTGCCCAGAGCAGCTGTGGCTGCCCTTGGATCCCTGGCAGTGTCCAAGGCCAGGCTGGACAGGGCTTGGAGCAGCCTGGGACAGTGGAAGGTGTCCCTGCCATGGCAGGGGGTAGAAAAAGGTGATCTTTGGGGTACCTTCCAACCCAAACCATTTCATGATCCTATGAAGTCAGCAGGAAGAACTCCACATCATGTGGGTCTGTGGTATTATTTGAGCTTCCTGGAGCAAAGGCACTGGGATGGGAATGGAGTGAGGGTGAAGGCTGATGAAGGTTGAAAGCTGTGAGCCATGATTCCATTGCCATACTTGGGTTCAATTTTGAATTTCCTACATATTCCCTGGCTGATGCCTCAAAGGCTGCAAGTCCTCAGAGCAAATCTGGAAGCAGTTTGGCGTGGGCCATTTGGATTCAAGTAAACCAGGTGTAACTGTAAGCTGTTAACCAAACTTTTCTGGTTTTGATCTCACCCAAACAAGCAGAAATTGAGAGAATCTCAACGTGAAGGTCTGTGAGCCTAAACCTGAGAACAGCCTGTGTCTTCATCGCTTTTCACTTCTGGCAAGAACGCTGGCATCCCTCCATGGTAAATCATGTGGTGTCTTCATTTTTATACTGGGGATTCAGCTGGATCACCAAATTTTAGACAGCATTAAATGGAGATTGGACTGGGGACTTTGGAAAGGTGAAAGATTCCCTGTGCCTGTATCTAGACTCTCAAAGTCTGGCTCCTCTTGCCAAAAAATGAGCCTAATATATTATCTGGCTCTCAATTTGGAAAACTGCTCTTGGCTATCTTTCCTTTGCTACCCCTTCAGATGGAATATATGATATACTCCCTACTCACTATATATGTAGGAATTCCTGCAAGCATTGCTGCTTTCACTTGTCTGAAATACTCCAATTATACTCCATCAGTGATTTGGCCAAGCACGACTTTGGAAACTGCGTTCCCTCTGCCTAGGCTCCTTGTTACAGTGTTTCCTAACTGGTGTGAAATCCCCCTCCTTGCCCTGCAGCCTGTGTCAAAGTTGCTTTTCTATAAATTGCCGTTCATGTCCCTGGACCTCGTTAGGCCACAAAGGTTGGGCTGTGTTCAGCCCTTGGAAACTCCTTGGGGCTTGCAAAGCATCTCCTGTTTCAGCATCTTCCATTCCTCGAGGGGCTCACATGAATGTTCGCCTGACTTGCTGCCTGGTTTAGCTGAGGAATCATTAGCCTGTAGTCAGTGGTGAATTTCCTACAGATTCCCTGATGTCTATTGCTCTGTCTTGGGTTTTGTACCTGCTGAAGAAATCAAGGCTGCTATTCCTGTTAATCTGTCCCATCCCTCCTGATTGCAAGTAAGTTCAGTCCTTGTTCTGTCGTTTGCTGTGCAGATGTTTTTGAACTCTTTTCTCTTGCTGAGTTTCTTTTTGGAATTTTTTTTAATTTCCTATTTACACTCTTTGCCAAACCTAGAGCAAATGATTTACTCATGGTGAAACAGATTTTGTTTTCAATTTTTTTATAAAAAATTGATGTGAGCCAAGATCCCATGCATAGTTTAGCTGTCTAATTTCACTGATTTCACCATGATGACCTCGTCATTCGTGCCTCTGCAATTGGAATTAGAAAGGGTATGCTGGTAGGTCACCCCAGGACTGCCCCCTGCAGAGGTGTGCTGTCCCTGCCTTGCCACTGCTCAGCTGTGTGACCTTGGGCAAGTCACAGGGCTGGATGGGGAATACTGGAAGTCATTCTTTTCCTCCAGAAAATGTTGCCCACAAAGTTTCAGACAACAAAGATGAGGCCTTAGGCATGACTATAATCTCAGTAAATAAACAACCATAGAAATAACCTAGGTGTAGTGTGCTGTTGTGGAGCAGTTGCAGTGCTGTCAGTGAAGGTGAAAATAAATGAAAGGTAGGGATATTTTTTCTGGTGGTTTTTAAATTTTATTTTATTTTGTTTTGTTTTGTTTTGTTTTGGTTGGTTGGTTGGTTGGTTTTTTCCTTTCTGTTTTGTTGTTATTTAAAGGGTTGGGTCCCCCAAGCCTCTAAGTAAGGCAGTGCATCGTTCCGCAGCCATCCTGCTCCTACAGTGATTGGCAGGACATTGGTGAGGAAAAGGAAAGAAATATCTTGTCAGCAAGTGAGAAGTAACCTATACTCAGTAGAAGGTTTTTCCTTAGTCCCTAAAAGGTTGGTTTATGGCTTAAAAACTGCAGGCTTTGTAACCCTGACAAACATCAGCCTGCCTGGGGTAACATTAGGCGCTGTGGCCTTGACAAATATAAAAAAATCCTTTGATTTCTGATAAGCTAAGAAACTTGAGCAAACTGTGTGCCAGTGAGTAATCCAGATTGTCTGGTTATTGTGCAAGGGCTGTGTGAGGAGATGCTGTGGCAGCAAGCAGGGCTGTGTGGATGCTGAGTGGTGTTTAGGACTTGTTTGCTGACAGAAGAGAAGATCTGATGAGATAGGCAGGCATTGCAACAGTGTATGGCATAAGAGCTGTTGGTCCACACAAACAACACTCCTACAATGGGTGTTTTGGAGAGGTGTGGGGATTTTCAGAGCTGCTGCAAGTATTTTGTGAAAATGGCTTTAGAGAAGCAGGGTCATTTTCCTCCTGAAGGCTGAATGTGTTTGCAAAGCATCCAGGCCAGGGCAGGCTGGGCTGGACTGGGGCTCAGGGCAAGAAAAGCAGCAATTTAACCCTGATGGATCTGGGGGAGAGGTTGGTGCTACAAGTTAAGCATGATTCATCAGGCACAAAGTACACTGGATCAGAAAAACCTCACAAAGTAGGTGCTCTGTAATTAATATTCTTTGAAGTCTCTCCTGTTATCAAGCCAGATGATTCCTTGGAAGTGCCTTTACCAGACTGCCACCCCAGGCAGTGCTCAGCCATGTGCCACCTCTGATGAGCATCCTTGACATCTGGTTCATGGGTAAGATTGAGCCTTTGGTGCCTGTCACCTGCAGCTGACCTGCTATTTGTGCAAAGAGAGAAGGAAGGGACAGCCAGGGACTCCTTCCTTCCTACTGAAACAAGTCCAACATGACTTCCTGCCATCACCTTCCAAGTGAGCTGGTGCCAGCCCTGTCTCACCAGCCTTCAGGAAGCATGGCCACAAAGGAGCTCCTTGGAGGAACAAATGCAATGGTGAGCAGAAGGGTGTGACAACACCCTACATAAAACTTGGACATGAATTCTGCCCTTTGTCTTCTGCTGAAGGGATATATCAGCTGTCTTTTCAGTCTCAAATATTTAAGGGGGAGTCCTTGCTGTTCTTCCCTGTTTTGGCCAAGACTGAGCTCAATTGCAAGTAGAAAAAAGCCCATTAAACAAGAAAGACAATTTTGAGCTGAATCTAGAGTTTGACATATATGCTTGACATATTCATCCTTTTATTTGCAATGTGCATCCTTTGAGCAGTAGGAGAATTGAAGTTGAACAGAGTCACTGTAGGTATTAGGCTCCTGTGCAGAGGAAGAAGATAATTTTTGGCTTGGAGGAGTTGGTTGCATGGCTGGTTTAACAACCTTCTGTAACCTGCAGAGCAAATGTATGTGCTTTGGCTCCTGAACAACTTAAACACTTGGAGAGTTTTGGCTGTTCTGCTCACAGTGGGTTTATCTGCATCTGTGTCAGAGCTGTGTCAGAGTTGCAGCCAGTGCCCAGCATCATCTCATCCCCATCTATTGGAGCAGGCAGGCAAATCTACGTGGGTGCAGAAGGCCCCTAAGGTGCTGCACATCCCTGCAGCTCCACAGCCATGATTCAGCCTCACTCACCCCTCATCCACTCTCTCTGCTCCAAATGCTCTTGGACACACCTGCAAAGGGATTGTAGGACTGGGATGCTCTGGTCCAAAACTCCAAAAGCCCCTGGAGACACTGCTGGTGTGTTGGTACTTTATAAACAGCTCTAGAGCCCCTCTGAAGCTAAGGTTTGGCAGCTGGTATGCCCATTAGCTCCTGCTCTGGGCAGTGCTGAACTGGACTGAGTAAATAAGGATATCCCATCCTGCCTGGATTGGGAGGCTGGGGCTGGCCAGTGGTCCCCTGCCATGCCCATTGGGAACACCTCCAATGTTCATGGCATGCTACTAAAGCTATCCTGTCCTGTGGCAAGCGTTGTTTCTCTGCTCTTTTCTTTCCTCTTAAACAAACCCATGTGCCACCGCTTTATTTCCCCTCTGTTCTTCTGAGCATGCTGGAATATGGGTACTGAAGGCATGAGGCGTTTGGAGCAGCCATCAGCATACTGGGCTCCCTGCCTGTGGCCAAGGATGAGAGCAGAACAAAGAGTGGAGTGTGTTGAGTGATGCTTCAAATTGGGTTTATCTGCAGCTTTCCAAGACAAACATGAGCCTGCCTCCCTGCTAGCCCTTCTCCTTCCAGATTCCCAGAGCATGACTCGGAGAGGGGTAGTGGATACCAAAGAAAAGTGCCAAAATGCATTATTTGACTTTGTCAGTTCAGTGAAACAGTCTAATATTGGTAGGAGATTATGTTTTCATAGAGAAAGCCTTGAAGAAAATAAAACAAAACTAACTCCCCCTTCCATCCTGGGGCCTCCTGTCCCAGGTTTCAGGTTGGAGCCAGGGCTGCTAACTCATTAAACGTGCAGGTGCTGGAGCCTTCCCGTGGGGAGCACCACCTCACCACCTGCCTTCTGGGACAATTTTTAAGCTCTTTTTTTAAGCTTTTTCCCTGATTTTTACAGCAGACCAGACTCTGGATCACCTTATCCTTTTGGTTGCAGGTCCACCAGTTTGCAGAGCATTGCTTTGCATCAGCTGCATGTGTCTGCTCCAGCACATAATTTGGCCCCATGCCTCTCTCCTTTCCTTTTTCTGTACCACAGGAAGCAGCATTTATAAAGTCCCTAATGATCCTGTCAGCTTTTATACATTTCCTGTCTTGCTTTATAAATGAAAGAGGAAAACACGGCACTTTTGACCCAAATTACTTTGGACTGTGTTTGCTAGTCACTAGTCTGCTTTGCCTCTGTCATCTGTGATGCCAGGGTAGCTGTGTCTGCTTCCATGTCCTTATGAAAATTCTGGCAACTTCAACATTTCCATAACAACCCTTCTTCCCCCTTCTGATTCAGGAGGAATCCAAGGGAGGAAATTGCTTTATCTTTTGGAGTCATAGAGAAAACCTGGAAAATGTATATTTTTCACTCTACAGGCTAAGTACCAGAAGGCAAATACATAGAATTTATGTTCTGTTACTAAAGATGAAAAACCCTTCATTTATAAGCTAGGATAGATTAGGGTTTTGTAAATGTCTTATTTGAGACCACAGGGGTGAACTACCCAATGCAATGCTAAATTATCTATTTGCAGGAGACTACCTGGTTTGACATATGAATTCTTGAGGTCGTAAATGGATTTATTGGGGGATGCAAGAAGTCCTGAGAGTGCTAACCACACGCGTGACGTGTGACAGTGACAACCCTATATTAGTGCTGTCTCTATTATCTGTGGTGCAGTTTACAAAGAGCAACCCTACCTCAGTTTTCCTCTGCTGACAGCCAAGGATTAAGGGCTTTTCACAGGTAGCCCTCATCCACAAGGTAAATGGAGCTATAGCTGTGCAGAACTCCTCAAAGCCAAGGGTTGTAGAGGTTTGCCATTCTTGATGGGCACTGCTGTGTTCCAGCAATCCATGCTCACCCCAGGGACCATGCCCCATCAGTGCTCATGATGATGCCTCAGGAGCCCGATTCCTGCAGCACCTTGCAGGACAGGGTGTGTGTAAGAACAGCAGATTTTGGACCACTTTATGACTAAAGATGGGGAAGATTGGCTCTTGTATCCTCATTACCTTGGACCTTCCTGATGTTATTTCCAGAACTGGTGGAAAACTTAAAACCCCAGACCAGACATTACCTGCTGAGTTGAAAGATATTTTATTCCATTCCCTCTCTTTTCTGCCTTGTTTTTTTCTCCAGAAGCTCTCTTGGAATGCCATTTCTACCTTAACTTTGTGAAACATGGGGGCCAAGCGCCTGGAAAACATATCAGGCCAGCTTCTAAGCTGACTTGCATGCAGCACTGGAAATAAAAGTAATTCCTGTAGTCATTGGAGCTTGACCAGACTGAAAACTAGACGAAGTAAGCAGAAAAATCCTGTCCTGATTGCTATAAAGAGAATCTAATCTATAGCATTTATGAAATGGCAATGCTATAACCAGGTGTTTTGAGTAAGGAATAAAGTGGTTGAAATGATACATAAAAATTTTCAAGTTTGCTTTCTTCATCTAAACTAGGGGGCAAACAGCCAAGGACATCAACAGTTAAACAGGCTGTTAAACCAGCTTTGGGGGGAGCTGGGCGCAGTTTTGGAAGGGGAAGAAATCAGGAGGACCAGCTGTGAGCCGGACAGTTTGCAGCTGAGATGAGGTAATATGGTCAAATATGTGCCTCTGTGAGTGAGGTTAGTTATTTATTCTCTTCAAAGACTTTCCTATGTCTGTGCAGTCTGAAAACTATTTTTGCAGTTAATATCAGCCTGGCCAAGGCCAGACTTGTTCTGCTGCTGTTGGTATTGCTGAAGCAGCAGAGGAGCAGCCAGATCTGCAGCCCAGCTTGGGGATGCTTTGATCAGGCTCTGTAGGATCCCCAGTGACCCAGAGGAAGCCATGAGTGCACATTATCCTTATCAAGCATTTGAGCTGAGGTCACATGAAGTCAGTCAGAAAGCAGCTGAACTGATCCTGCTGTGTTTGACTCCATCAGTGGCCAAGAATGGGAAGATGTGGGGAGCTATGCTGAGGTTACCAGGGAAGGGAATTCCCAACCTGCTTGTGTGTGGCACAGTCTCCCTGGGAATCATGCCATGTATGCACAGGCTGCTCTTTCTATTGCTGTCCTCAGGTGCAGAATTTTGTCTTCAGGACCAAGTGGAAGTGATGCCTTAAGTTTTAGCTTTTCTATTTTTCAGACCAGTACTGCTTTAGTGTATAACTCTAAAACTCCATAGCCTGTCAGCTGCTGTTCTTCCATTTTATTCAGATAAAACAATTTCTCTCTAGGCCTGAAACTCAAGGACATCTTTTGGTCTCAGGCCCTGGAAAATATCAACAACATTGAGTTAGTAGGGGCAAACTTGGAGTAAGCGACTTCATTACCTGAAGCTGTAACTGGACAATTAACCTCTGATATGCAAATGGACCAGACTTATACCTGTGTGAAAAACTCGTGGCCATCATCCAGCTTGGGTGTGCACCTCTTGCACTGCCCAGGTGTACTCTTTGAAGACCTTTAATAAATATCTACCCTTTATCTTTTAACTCTGTCTAGCCTCTGTTCTAGGGAGCCTCTCCAGGCATCAGAAGAAAACCTTGTTACTTGTCCAGCCTGCTCAGCTCCACTGACCTGGCTCTTGGGTTCCTAGGGCCTCCCCAGTGCCCCAGCACAGGTAGCTGAGGAGCAAAAGGAGTTGCTGTGGTGTGAGTTGGAACAAGGGATGGCCCTGTCCCAGACCATACAAAGCAGTGGAACCTGACTTCTTTAAAACCAGCACCAGTCTGTGACACAGCACAGAGTCCTGAGACCCTAAACCCTGCATGTTGACCCTGAGCCTTGCTGTGTTGCCCCCAGTGTTGGTGGGAGGTGGGTTGAGGTGAGCTGAGGCCAGCTGAGTTACCTGGTCTCTGCTTCCAACACAAGCTGTAGTAACCACTCCTGTGACCAGGAATGAAATTGCTTTAAATGTTGCCCAGAAAGGGGTTTGTCACCCATGGGAGGTAGGGAAAGCAGCAGTGCAGTGTTTTTATGATGGTTAACAGTTCCGGTGCCATGGTCTGTGGCATTCCCCATGTCCCCATCTGGCTGTGTCACCCCTTCCGAGGAGTTTCACTGCTCTTGTTGGAGCTGGGCTCCTGCCATCCATTGTGTCTGCTCCAGAAATAAGGGTGTAAAAGTGCAGGACATAGGCCTGCCTCCATCCCCAGTGAAGGGCTAGAGCAAAGATAATGTCTGTGGTCATCATGCCCATCCTCTGCACCCAGTGGAGATCAGCTAATCTGAGTCTAAGCTTGGGTTTACACTATGGAAAGAGAAAGATGGAAAAGATGATTCTCCTGTTGCTATGTGTGCTCTCTGGTGTTGGGAAATGTGCTCAGTACCCTTTAAGAAGCCTTTCAGCAAATTTCAGGCTTGGGTGAGATGAAAGGAGACTTCTGAGAAGCCTGGCCAAAAAGAGGAGGAAAAAATAAAGACAAAAATAAATATTTGCTTTGAGGCTCTGCTTTGAGAGACTTGGGGTTATCTGGGTTTGCAACATTTCAATTTAGGGAGGAGTCAAAGAAATAATATCACCAGGAAATTTTGATGCAAGGCAATTTCTTAACACACACAGATCACTGCTGACTTTGGGAGGTTTACCCACACTGAACTTAGAGGTGGGAATTGGAAAAAAAAAAATCTAAGTGTTTAGGTTTCTTACCAGCAGATTTGGTTTGCAGCCTCAGTCTTACACCACCCACCCTCTCCAGTGCCTCTGCTGAGCTTTCCATCACATGCTCCCCTCCTCCTGCTGTGCTTGATGGTTGTGTTACTCAATTTTGAGACCTCAGGAACACAGGGATCTATAATTCAATCTCATTTCCAGTTTTTACTGGGCTCTTCAGGACCTTTTCCTTCCAGGGCTCCTTGCATGGGGGTCTCAGACAGGTTGCTGCCTGTTTCTGGCACTGCTGGCTGCCATGTCCCCTGCCAGCCCTGCCCCTTGTCACCAGCATGCTGGCATTCAGTTTTGGGCTGCCTGGAACAACACATCAATGCCCTGGAAAGCAGTGGGAAAACAGCAAAGAACATGTTGGAGCTTTATTTTTTCTTTCTTGTTTTGACAACCTCTGGCAAGAATCTAGATGAAAACAGACGGGCTGCAGGAATGATTGAAGATGGATTTTTCTGTGTGGTGGTTTTTTTAAAGATAGGATTTGCCAGGAAAGCCACCCACCTGTTCAGACAAGGCCTCGGTTGTGGTAGATGGTGGTGAACAACTGAATGCCTGTGTTCCCCTCCAAGGGCCACAATTCCTGGGTTATTTTTAGCAGATTTGCACACCTCTGTTTATTTGCTCTCCCTGGTGACATTCCTCAGTCCTTGTAACTTCCTCCATCATGTGGCCAAAGCTGGAGGCAGAAGAGCTTTCTTTGAGCAAATGCTGTTCTAATGGGAAAGGATGGGTACATTGAGTTTCATCCCAGCACTCATTCAGTACAAATCACTGTTGTGGCCTTTACCTCTGGGGGTCCCTAAGTGGTGTCCTTTCACAGTGCAATTCCCTGCCACTTCTCCTGTGCCTCTCTGGATGTTTTTCTAGCTTATAGAAGTAATATCTTCATCTGCTTTTCATTTCCTTGGATGCTGCTGCACTATCAGCTTGTTTTGTCCTTAATGGCAAGTTGCTACTCCACAAAGTCTTCCAACACAAGGGAGGTGTTCAATCTGCTGTGTGTTTTTTTTCTGTGCTCATAAAATAAGGGAGACAGTAACTAATGTCTTTGAGGTGGAGGGGAGGGATTTATCAGTGGAGAAAATTGGACTGACCTGGAGGAATGTCATTAGATGTGGATGAGTCCTTAAGTGGTAAAAATAATCAGTTCAACTGCCTAAAACTAAGTATTTGTGGCCTTGAGTGATGCTGTCAGAGCAATCGGTGTGGTCTCCTCACCACAGTCCCGGAGAGCCTCATTAGTGCTGCAGAACATCTTCACAATGTGCCAGTGAAACAGGAATGTCTTGTCCTTGTCCCTGGAAGGAGCTAAGCAGGGAGGGATTGCCATCTGTCTGCCCTGTGGGACACCTCAGGCTCCCAGGGCCACCCTGATCCAAGAGCTCTGTCTTGGCCTCTGCGAGCTGCCCAAGATCGTGCAGGAAAGCCCATCTCAAAGTGCAGACTTTCCGTGAAGGAATATTAAATTCCTTCTGTTTCCTTCCCTTTGCTGCTCTTACTGTTGCCTTGATCCTTGGTTGTGTTCCAACTTTTTTTCCTTTGTGCTTGGGATATCATTACTCATTTGCACAGGTAGGAAGGCTGTTGGACAACTCTATTTCCTTTCATTCTGTATTTTCTCTCAGGGTGTCCCGGTTTTAGAGACAGTTATC